>VNJR01010096.1:0-39730 GCA_008042585.1 Drosophila punjabiensis
AAAAATTTACGGATCGGTTGTATGGCAGCTATATGATATAGTTGACCGATCCGGCTCGTTCCGACATATATACGAGTGAGAGTATATAGAAGACTATATACAAAGTTTTATTCAGATAGCTTTAAAACTGAGGGACTAGTTTGCGTAGAAACGGACAGACGGACAGACGGACAGACGGACATGGCTAGATCGACTCGGCTGTTGATGCTGATCAAGAATATATATACTTTATAGGGTCGGAGATGATTCCTTCACTGCGTTGCAAACTTCTGACTGAAATTATAATACCCTGCAAGGGTATAAAAATTAAAAAGCAATGCAGCTTTGTCCTTTATTTATTTTATTTTTTTTTTTAATGTTTCAAATTTACTGTAAAAATATTTAATTGATTTTGTCCTTCTAAACCTTCTAGGCATGTCATCAACTACAATATACTCATCAACAATAACAACTCATCAACGGTTCATCAACAATTCATCATGAATTCATCAGCAATTTATCAACAACTAATCAACAACTCATTATCAATCAATTAAAATTTCATCATCATGTTGTACTGCAGAGTATTTAAATAGTGGAATTAAGCACAACTCTTGTCTTAAGCTAGTATTAAGCTTTTAACGATCAAAGACTTGCAAATGACTTTGAATTCTGCAAGTTTAATAGTTACTACAAATACATATTTTTTAAGGTCAACCGATTTTCGTATACAACCCTTAAACGGGAACGTTTTATCTAGAATTGTGTAATTTTAAACTCTTATTTCTGTGTGTAAGAATAATGAGCGATTCATTAATTTTGTCCAAGAAATGTGTGCACTTAGCCATGGTGCGTGAGTTGTTTTTGTGTTGTGAGTATTGTTGTTGCCGCCGCTCTTGGTGGATTATTTGCTTGTTAATTTTTGTTGTGGGGCGTGCGTTGGTGTGTGCGAGACTGTTCACTTGCATGTCGACATGCCTTGGGTTTTGTTCCTGCTCCTGCCGATGTTAGGCGGAGTTTTATGCGGCTTCGCTGCAAACACGTGCACGTCCGTACATGTAAGCAAATATGCATGTTGCATGTGTGCCATAAAAATCTGGCTAGCACGAGGCATACTTTTAGGAGTCGCCGGCAAATGCCCAACAATTGCCAGCCACCCGACAGTTGCAAGACTAAAACACCCATAGAAAAAATGGGGAACGTGGAAAAGCGTTGCCACAAAAAACGCCTTTGGACGGTGGACCACGATCTGCCTCATGCAGGATGTCACTCACAACTCGAACTGAGTGGTGTCAATGTTTTCTAAATAAACCGCGAAGCACAAGCCGCAGACTGGATTAGCTGGGCAGTGATAGATGCACTACATTCAAATTAAAAAAAAAGGGGTGTACTCTACTGTGAGATAACCGAGAGCATTGTGAGTCAACTTTTTTATATATGCAGCTGCTGTCGGGACTAAATAAAGCGACGCATATGTATAACCAAGTTTAAGATAGATAGCAGCTTTAAGCATAATTATCCAACAACTCGCACATGTTTTTCAATAAAACAAATAACATATTCCCAGCATACAAGAGAATTCCTATCTGTTACCCAACTGAATATAGCATTTTTTTTATTTAATGATGCTGTCGCCATTAAAGTTAAATTACTTTAAGTTAAATGGATTTTTTCAGTTACAAAATTAACAGCTCCGCTCTGTACAATATACGCTACAGTTGCTTCTGACAATGCGCTGCTGTTGCATACGACCCTCACTTTATTATGCCGCTAATTTGAGAGCCGCAGTGCTTTCTGCACCAAAAAGCACTAAAGTGCAGCTTACTTTTGCATACAACAAATTTCATGTTCAGCCACCGCTGGCTGCCGTTGTCGCCATTGTTGCTGCGGCTTCCGCTTGTTTCCGCACGTGTTGCGTCCAAGTGGAAGCAGGAGCGAGGAAAAGACAAATCTGTCATTGTGCTCAGCGGTTGTTATTATTATGATTGTTATTATGATTGTATATTGTGTAATAAGAAAAGTGTTTCCACTCCGCGCGGCATGCAGAGCTCTTTGTCCAGGACGGTGCCGGACAATGCCGCGCGACAGCCGGCAGCTGTTGCCCTGTCCAGCTTATTGTAATTGTTGTTCAGCGAACTTTTCCCCACTCTCGATTCCGGGTTCGCCTTCTACGGGTCCTGTGTCGGAATCCGAATCGGAATCGCAGTCGGATCCAGACTCCTTGCCGGATACTTCTTTTCGCTGCTTTGTCCTTGGCAGCACATTGTTTCAGGTGGGGTTCGTTTTCGTTGTCGTCTTCCTGCTTTATCCGAAAGCACCTGCCAAAAGTACGCAAGTGTCACTCAAAGTGGAAAGAACGACGACAGGACAGTGACAGGCGCCTGGGCGAACCCTTTCAGCTACTGTGAATAACAAAACAGCGCTCTCTTTGCTGGCGCCATGCTTGACCTTATTAAATTTGCATTTTGCCCCCGCTCCGTTTCTTTCTGCTCATTTGTACCTTTGCCTTGCCTCTCCCAGGCACTATTGTGTCAACATGGCGGGTACTTAATTTACATATGCGAGTGTACAGCTAATCCATTTGATTTAGGAAGTTTCGCACAGCTAATGAGCTTTTTTATGAGTGCCCCTGGCAAAAATAAAACTAATTTCAATATGCACAAAACTTTTGCCCAACCCTATTCAGAGAGACACACACACCCGCAGTCTGATGATGTGTCCACAACTTTTCAGAGTTTCAGACAAACGTAAAAAAAACAAAAAAACCAAAAAAACAAAAAGTTTCGCGCTTAATTAACTACGCGCCGCAGTGACTCGACTCCCGGATAGGAATCCTATTTAATTTACATTAGTAAATTGTTAGCATGTCGACTATCATCAACGCGTACATTACACCGGTACTTGTGCAACATAAGCGATGTCCACGGACATCGAGCTGGAGGAGAAACAGTTCTAAAACTGAAACTAAAACGAATTAAATATTTTCACCATTTGGCTAGTCCAATAAATCAAGTATTTACATGCGCCATTTGTGTCGGTTTAAGAGTTTTCCTCACACTAACTCTGGAGAAATAGGTAACTAATAATCAATTTACATAGATTTTTGGTCGGTTTGCTTGTCATAAATCACTTGACCGGTCTAGTGAACTGGGGACAGTTAATTATAATACATTAATAAATTGCTCCCTCTTAATATTTTACTATAACTTGCAAACATTTAGCCACAACTCGAATATCATAATCCCTGACTCATTGAATATTCCGGATTTCCAGCAGCTTCATAAATTATGTCACAGTGCGGAATTTAAATTTGAATAACCGCTGTAAGCATGGACTCGGACCGCAGCGCAGTGGCCTATATCTCCAGCCAACTCGGACTTCTATTCTGTTTTCTCCAGCTCGGAGGCAACTGCGAAATCACTCACCGAGGTCCCGAGCAAAAGCAGATCAGAGCAGCGTCCGTACAACATGGGAACGATAATTTGGAGGAGCCAGGAAAACAGCAGAAACAGCAACCGAAGCCGCAACAACAGCAACGGCAGGCGAAGGGAGCCGTCCTGGGATTAATTTAAGCGCGAAAAGTGAAAACGCAGCTCCAGTTTTCCCAGCAGCGCAGCAGGACGGCGTTCAAAGACAAGAAATTTATGTTATACATTTCGAGAATTATGCGTTTAGTCCGGGGAGCCCAGAAATTGGGGCAGCCGCGCATCGGAACGGAGACAGCACAATCGCCCCATGCCTTCCAGCCAGATTGCGGGCTCCGGCTTAACCTCAACGTAAAATCATTAGCAGGACGCAGCGTCCGGTTAACGTGTGATAAATACGGCCGCATATTCCGGCCGAGAGGGCCTGGAGCCACAAGAAGGGACCAGACAGGACAATCCGGCAAACATGCAGCGTGTGTACCCACGGGGTGCCCATTCCCACTTCCTCTCCCAGGCCCATTCCCACAGCTTACACAGAAGGACATCCCAATGGCAGCACATGTATGCAAACGGTTTTAAACTGGCAGCTCGGCATGGCGCCAGCAGCTAGCAGCCAGGATCCAGGCTCAGCCAACGGTCCATGTCCTTGTCCCCGAGCCTCCTCAGATGTGTGGGTCAGACGCTTTAGGAGGGAATGAAACCAAAAACAAGTAACGAAACTGTTATCACATCCAACGGACTTTGGTATACCCGTTAGCATATTGCTTTCTTACTAGCTAAGTTTTAGATACTGTTTATTTGATTTCAAATTCGAACGTTCTAGATCTGTACGCACACATACGCAATTGCTTGCTGTGTAAATACTTTATCATGGAATCGCACTCTGTTATTTTAGTTATGTTTATTTTTACTTTCTTAACCTTATCGCAAATTTGGCCATTGCTGGAAAATTTCTTTCATTCAAATGTTTAGGCGTAATGCATCTTGGCCCTTATACCTTTGCGGCCAACGACTACAGGGTATGGCAAAAGGACAAGTACCGACCGCACCTCCCAAAAATGGTTGCTAAACAAGTTTTCGTTATCTGCGCTGCAAAGACCCCTCACAGCCCACCCCTCTTGCCCCAGCCCCACCCCGACCAACTACCGCATTTCTGCGTTTTTGTATCGAGTGCTTATAAACGTTTTCCTACGTCCGTTGAATGCATATGTCTTCATAGGGGTGATCCGAGAGGCAGCCTGTGTGTGGGGGTGTGGGTGCGAGGGGTCCTGGTGGTGCGTGCCAGTGTGTTTAGGTGAATCTTGCATGTTTTGCCGAGCGCCGCAAACTCTGATTTAATTTTTCGAAAATTGTAAACTGCTCCTTTTTCTGTTCCGTATCCAGTGCCTGCATTTGAAATTAGTCGCTGTAGTCGCTGCGGTTGTCGGCTTGTTGTTGCTCGTGCTACAGCTGTTATTGCTGCTATCCTTGTTATTACTGTTGCTGTTGTTACCGACCAACTGTTCCTATTTTGCAACTATTTTGCAAATTGTTCCGTAATTAAATCTAACGTGGGAGACTGACTGACCACTCTAATGCCACTTTATTGTTGTCTGTACGCATGTGAATTAATTGGTCGACCCCTAAACGTTCGCTTGCCAAAAAGTTAGCCTTAAATAAACCAAACAAAGGGCGAATTACTTCTCAATCCTACAAGCTAGATTTGGAAATGAAAGGAAGTGAGTAATGAAATATAATGCAAATATATTTTTAAAGAGCTGCCTTAGGTCAATTAAGCGTTTTCCTCAATTTGTATATGTAGCAAATAGAAATAACGGAATAACATGTATTATTATTATTATTGTTATTATTATAACAAATAGAGTAGTTTACAAAACTAAACTAACTTAAGTAGTATAGCGCTGGCTGCAGGGCCTATGGCTATGTTGGTTTCAATGGTACTGTATCTTAATCTAATATTGAGTAATTGGCTAGTTGATTATTGTGTTTGTTATGTACATGTATATATTATAGTAGTCAATACTATTAAATTGAATTTCGAAATATCTGAATGCGTATTCGCGCAAATGTATTATATTGACTAAAAACATTAAAAAAACGGGCCTGTTTTCTTTTGATAAAAACATCAAAACTGAGGCAATATGCTTTGACTTTTGTTTTCTAACATAACTAAAAGAATGCAAAAAGTGGATATAAAACGGATATATGGTCTTCTAATTTACTTAAATAGGAAAAAACACCACAAAACAACATTGAAAAATTGTACGTTCGCGACCAGTACGTATGAATTCCTTTTTCAAAGTATAGTTATTGCTTTAGAAATTTCAGCCCCAATTTGCAGATTTTTGCAATTTAAGCATTTTACTAGATTAAGCCATTAAGACTTCCATTCTAACAAACTCAATAGACCCTATTATTTAAACTAAGTAAAGAGTTAACAAAATGCTATCGAACTTTTAAAACTTCTTTTTACTAATTGCGTACGAACGTACGTTTGTGACCCGTGGAGATGCCCATAAAAACTAATAAGAATAAAAAAGAATACTTGAGGGATTCCCTTTACGACTGAATGACTGAATTACTGAAAATATCATGGATAGTTAGCCGATATTTTCAGTGAGATAGGAAAAGACCCAAAAGAGTCGGTGACTGAAATGTTATCGAATGTTATCAAGTGTCAAAAAATCGACGAAAATGCCAAATAAAAGTTTTGCGGTTTAACAGTTCGTTGGAGTTGAAAAATGTTATCAAAGATCCATCCTGTGTCCATGGCCTGCGAGTGAATTCTAATTTGCCACAAAGAATTTTCAGTAATTCTTTCATTATTTTCAGATTCTTTTCAGTATCGCATACTATTTTTTTTAGTTATTCAGACATTCATTCATATAGAGAATCCCCCAAGTATCAGCATATTTTCATTGCTAATTTATCTAAATCTATATTTGATAGAGTCGGAAATAAATACGTTGCAAATATCCAAATAAAATTTAAGTCTGAGACTATTCTTCACATTTATTTCTTATTACTTCATTAGCTTACCAACAAAACATGAATTTATTATGGGAGAAGAAGCTGGAAAAAACATATATTTTCATAAGACACACAATTTTGCCATTAACTACTTCTCAACTAAAATTGAACATCAATGGTTTTTTATAAAGAATTTAATATTTTGTAACTTCCGGCGACATAGTATCATAAAAGTCATAAACAGAAGTGAGAAAAAGCCTTACGGGGGTTTCACACCATTTTTCGGATATTTTGACAAGTTCTCCAACATATTTAAATCTATAACCGATAGTAAAAATATGTTTTTATCACAGCAAAATCAAATTGATGGAAATTGGAAATCACAATCCATCCAATCGCATCAATTATATTTACTTTCTAACACTTTTCCACCTTTTTATCGGGCCAAACTTGCACACATCCTCCATGGGGCGCCATGTAAACAGGGAACGCGCTTAATGCATTTGCTGCCGTTGGGTCCCTGCATGCAACGCATTATTAATGGCGCTGAATTACAGGCCATAAAACAAATACGAATTTAATCATATGCCTGGTGGGTGGAGATAGGAAGGGCGGGGCCTCATCGTGGGTGCACTACACCTACTATAAAGGAACAGCGGGCGGTCTACGCTGCACACACATCAAAATAAACTAACCTGCGACTTTAATATAAATGAAAACGTAACCACCAGCAACCGTACCCCATGTGCACAAAGAAAAATGTAACAGTTATCAATTTTCTCATTTAACATAATTCCACGGCTTTTATTATCACAAATTAGTAGTAGAAGTAGAAACTTTCGGGTAAGTTCAAGTACACGTACCCAATCTTACAAAAACTCCTTCTTTCAGCCGTACCTCAAGTAAGCTGTAATCATGGGAAAAAACCCGACGCAAGACTAATGTTATGGTGATTTTTTCTCCCTGTGTGTGTTGTGTTCGTTCCCGTGGCTGCGAGGGCTACTGTGGGCAGTGCTGGCCCCAGTGGTCCTAGCCGTGGTACAGGCGCCGCTTTCATGCCAAATAAGCCTTCATAAATAATGAAAAATGCCACTGCAAATGGCGCTAAAACTCTGTCGATGTGCGCGAGTAATAAGCAAAAGCCAACACCAGAAACAACGGGCCATAACCAGCAGCAGCAGCAGCCGTGGAGTTGAGGCAAATTAGCAGCCAAGGATTACCAGCAATTATTTTCGTTGTATGCATTTGGAGTTATTATTCTGATTACCACGTTTGCTTGACGATTGTCCGCTCCAGAGCCGCCGGCCGGGCCACAAGCACCGACAGGATCTGGTCAGGGGCCACTATTGAACGACCGGCCAATGGGAGCAGCAGGAACGGCATTAATGGGAACCGCAACATCAAACGGATGACTGCATACCGAATGAATGGTTTATTTATATTTATGAATTCATCATCGTCCTCTCCGGGTGGGGCAGTTAGCTCGAAAAGGATGCAGGGGTGGAGACCCTCCGCCGAGCCGCAGCGGGAAATCCAGCTTATGGCTTCAGAATGTAAATGGCGGTGATGTTGACCAGAAACCTGAGTGAGTGGAACTGTTTCCAATTATGCAAACGTTGATTGAATCGCACAAACGCACTCAGACCAATGAAATGATTGGTACATTTTTCATGAAACACAACATATGATTTTTAAACTGTATAAAACGATATGTGTATATTCGATTTTCATGAAATTAGCTTTAAAAACAACAAGGTTTTGAAACTTTGTTTAGATCATCCTGGTTGAATAAGCAATTTTCATCTCGATAAGGGTTCATATTTGTGTTTGCTAGCTATCGATTGAGTGTTGGTTAATGGTTTATTATTTACAAATCTGTAAAGTAAAAGAACAAAATGTGGCAAGACTTTTGTTTACTTTTACACACTCTTCAGTGCGACTATCGTTAGATAAATGATTAATTAAATGATTATTAAATTAAATTAAATAATATTGCTTACTCCAACCCAAAGTTTCAATTTGAATAGCAGAAAAATAATATATTGTTACGGCAAACACTGCTACTAAAATGTATGGCAATTTAAAATAAGTTCTCCAGCCTAATCGCACTTCGAAATAGAAGTATTCACAGGAAAGCCCTCACCAAATGGTTCTCCCTGGCAAGGCTTGCATTAGCCCTTGCCTGCTCGGACTGCTTAAAATGGCAAAAATAGAAACCAACAAGTAAAACTAATTTGTAGGAACTGTGCAAAAGGGAAAAACTTTTCGCAAGCGACTTTGACATGTGCCCAAAATACGTTTCGGTGGAGTCCTTTAGCCTCAAGCCAAGCGGTCGCTTGTTATCTGCCGCCAGGACTATCGCAGGCACACAGAGCGCACGGAGCGGGGGTGAGGACTCGGGTTTCGGGGAGGGGATACCCTCTCCTTGGCGGCGATGGTACAACTAAAGCAGATTAAAAAAGTTTCAAATTTAAACCAGGCGGCGTATTAATTTATTTAAGACCCTTAAATTATATCCTTTGATGTAAGGCATACATTCCTTTGCCAGGCCGTGCTTCCCGCCCACTTTTTGTGAGCCGGTTATGCTTAGCCATCCACACCCACAGCCTGCCACTTTTGGCGTATGTAATTACATTTTTACCCCATCCGCTCAGTCAAACATACACTCGCATTCTGCGCAAGAAAATCAGGAAAAAAGACAGCCACATAAAAAACTACGCGCGGCCTAGGACATACATATGTACGTAGTTGGAAAAAAAAACGTAAAAATTACACATGCAGCAGTTTTCTTGCTTTTTATAGCCCAGAAATAGCGAAAATTGATGGGACAGTTCATGCCTTAATACCCTATTATTAAATATAAACCAGCCCTGGCAAAAATACTCAATTAGTACTTAAAAATATATGCTCGCAAGATTTAAGGTTGCTCTTCGACCAAGTACAAAATTATCGTATTTAAATAAAAGCCCTCTTAAATTTATATATACTTTTATCAGCTTTATGCGTATTTACCATGATTGAACATTTTCTTATATAAATACTTGTATACACAATGCACGCCAAACTTTGAAAAATAGTCTATTCCACATTCCCCTCTGCTAATTAGTCTTTTAATTAGACTACCAACTATTTTGATCAGTTTATCAAGGGTGCTCAAAAAATCACTAGGGTTTTAATAGCTTTTTAAAGGTATCTAAAAGTACCCATGCAATTTTAAGGTACTGAATTCATGGTAAACTGATGCATTTCATTTTGTACATATTTTAAGTGCTTGAAACCATCGTGATTTGTATAGCATCACCGCATGTTGATTACAGTTTTACAAGAAAAACGTTTAAGCTAAGATGACAATAGTTCGTCGTGCTATAACTTCTTTTTTAAAATTATTACTTGATTTCGTACCGTTTCAATCTCCTAATATATCTCTAAATATATATATAATTTTTAAGTACATTGATTTCTAATGAAGCACCGATATCCTTGGAATGTTTAATGCTCCATCCTGGTAACCGCCAATTAGAGCTGAGCTCCACTCTGTTCGACCATCTAAAAATTGTAAAATTTATTTACCACAACGAAAGGAAGTCAACTAATAAATGAGACAAGCCCTTTATTTTGTCGGCTCGTGGACACTAAAAATTCGTAGTCAATAGTTTGTGTTTAGTTAGTGGGGAAGGAAAACTAAATTATGAATCCCTAAATATGAATAAGTAAACTACTGGTGCTATCCTGAAAGTTAAAGGAGTGGCACTAATGTGATCCATTATCTCTAATTAAAGAAAAGGAGCCCAGAGCCCTTTTATCTCCGTTTGCCACTCAGACATATTGTAGCGCAAATACCCGAATCCGATCCGGCTTAGTAGGGTAGAGCGGCCAGAGTCCGAAGTCAGAGGAGCAGAGCCCGCCAGTCGCAGCTGTAATGTGCACATACCATATGTGTCCATGTGTGTGTGGGTGCGAGTCAGAGTGTGTGTGTGCAGCGTTACGGAAATAATGAAATTATTAACACTTGAGCAACTTCCGGCTAAAAAACAAAGGTTCTGCAGCAGCATCAGCAGCGCCGAGGCAACACACACACAAAAACGGCAGCTGCAAGACAAAAAGCAAAAACTTGCGAAATACATTAAATGGACGAAAGAAGGCATATAAACGGCCACAGGGTGCGGTGGAGATGGGGCGAAAACTGGAGGCACTGGAGGAGTGGAGCAGCCATAATTGCAGCCAAACTTGGCTCGGCCACGAACACAGGACGAGCACAGGATTCGGGCGAAAAAAACCAGCGAGCGGAGAAATGGGAAAAAGAGCTACAGAGCCACGTGAATAAGAAAGGCAGCCGAGAAGAACCCCATCTCCGCCTTGCGCCAAGCAACAGACTGTAAATTTTTGAAGAAGTCATAATAGAGCCGTTGGCATATTTTCTATAAGCGAATTGTGGCCTTCCATAAACAACATCAAGTATACGTCTGGTAGTGCAGACAAAACAACGGCGGCAGAAAAAGTTGGAGTGTTGTGGAAGCAGTGGCTTACAGATTTGATCAAGTGGCATACCACTTGTCAATATTGTTAGTATTAGTGTTAGCACCTATTTTTTCACAGAATTCCCAAGTCCATGTGTGACTGTAAATTAATTATCCAGGAGAGGTTAGAGCCGAAGGAGCCCCCTTGGCTACGGCACTGTGCACAATGCGCACACACAGATGGCAGCCGTTTATCGCGCTTGCATGAATTTGAAGTTAAGTCCTGTAATTAAAAGACAGTTGCCTGGTTGGTTGGCTGTCTGAACGCATGGCTAGCGCAGCCATTGGGTTAGCTGCTCCCACCACTGGGTTGGACCAGTGTAGTGTCGTTAAGGGTAGCAGAGAGTCGGTGTGGCCAACGCAACTCCTACACTCCGCCACTCCGCCACTCCGCGAATTCATCTGATTATATTTCCGCCTTTTGTCTGCCAACTCTCTCCGGGCAGAGTGCATATGTAGATTTATCCTTTGCCGAGCAGCTGAAAGGAACGGAGCTTAAAAGACGTCCTAACATGTTAAGCCAAACGTGTTCGAGTTTATGCTGGGTTAGTCAAAGACAAATTCCTTTCCTATTGCTTCGGCACGATACAGGACGCTTTTAGGATTCTATTTTTTTCCACTTTTTTGGCATTTAGCTTGAGCAACTCGAAGGACTTAAAGCTAAGCGCTGGCTCCACAGATTGTGTGTTCACTGTCCGCAGTCGGAGGGTTAGGTCGCCCGGATCATGACCCCGCCCGTTACAGTCCGTCGTGGCACTGCGTCAGTTCTGGTTCGCTTTTCCCGTAAGCGGGAAATGATTCATAAATTATATTAACTCCGTCGGAAATTCCCCACTGACGAGGACAACGATGGTTGGCAATACAAACAGCAGAACTTTTGAAATTATTTGCGCACACTCATTTTGTGCGAATTTTCCGAACATTTTCAACAATTTTCTTCATTGCAACTGCCTTCATTTTTGTCTCCCCGCCTGCTCCTTTTTATTTTTGGAGTGCATTTTCCCAGTGGACCAACTTTCGACTTCCGTTTGCAAGCGCATAAAAATGTTTCCTTGTTGTTTTTGTGTGTTGTGCAGCCTGCATTTCCAACCAGCTTTCCTCCCGGCCACGCCCCGAAAAACTCGTTCGTTTGCATTTGTTTATCTTTTTATAGAGCGACAATTTCGTAATGAATTTATTACAGTGACATTCACTGAGGGTTATGCATAAAGCGAAACGGGAAAACTGTTGGAAATAAACTTAAATTAACTTACAATGCCCCAAGGACGTAAGCATGAGACTCTGACCTCTCATATCAGGGCATTACACAAGGACCAAGAAGAAAACAAAAACTAAATACTTTGTAACCAGATCAGTTACTAATTTGGAGACTAAATTCACTCCAGTTACATTTTTGATTTGGTTCTTCAACTCTCTTAAACTTGGTTTTGGTTGCTGTAACTGATTCCGAAAATCAATTTGATTTTCCTTACCGGTGAGTTCGAATTTGTAATTAATTTCAAGCGGGCATTGTAGATTTAAGATATTTATCTGATAGGTTTTTGCCCACAATAATGGCTATAAAGTACATAAATCACTCATCTCAGCCGTTTCCTCGCCTCCTGCGCTGTTTGTGCAAATGTTGCAAACTTAATTTCCCTAAAATGATGTGGACTTTACTTAATTGTAATATGCATATTAATACCACAGTCACACAAGGATGCCTCGTTTGACTTAAATGGGTTGATATGCTGACATTCACAAAACATCGAACAATTCTTTTACGGACCATTTGCCGCATTGAGTCTCAGTTACCGAGCCTGGAGCCCGGACCCCGGACTCCGTCCCCGTCCCCGTCCTGCCGGCAATGTGCCTGCTAGGATGGGTGTGTCAACGCTTTTACACTTAATTAATTAAACGTAATTGAAAATCAAATAAAATGGCATCCCAGCTGCGACAATAGACAATGAAACGCAAGACAATGGTGTAAAATAGCCATTGATATTGTCATTAAAAGGAAATGAGCAAAATAATGAAGTGCAGTCGAATGCACTGCCCCGGCAGGGCGAGCCCCACCTCCGCCCAGTCCACAAGGACTTGTTTTCCACTGAAAGCATCTACAAGTCGCTTACAGCTGGCGCAGCCTTTATGAACTGCCGCGACAACTCCGACAATGGCAATAACGAACGGCGTGGCAAGTGCAACAAACACTCGGGGCAACTACGAGACAATCCGTGCCTGCATGTCGCGCCTCCAGACCAAAATTCTGGCATGCACTCAACGAAAAGAGCTACATAAATCTTCAGAGATGTGACAAATAAAATGAAACTTAACAATATTAACATCTCTTAAATCAAAAGTGGCACGTACGTGCTTTTTAACCAACAATGTGAAAACTATGCCTAATATTTTCACATTCATACGTAGTTTAGTAAAAATATTGCTATAGGCAAGGTAAATCGAGTATGAAGAGAAAATTTATTTTCTTAAAAAGCGAAACGAACTTCATACTGATTTTGGTTCTTTGCGTGTAACATGGCTGTCTTTATGCATTGCCTTAGTATTTGGTTCTGGCGTTGGCTATAAATGGCGACAACTTCAATTTCACTGCGGCCGTGCTTGGGGGGTGGCTTGTTGTCTGGCTGCCTTCAGCCCCAAAGTTGGTCAACCAACTGCATAATTAATGGGGTTTGCGGGCTAGAGGGAGGTGTTGTCGAGTGCCTGGTCTTCTGATTGATTTACCTGCACCTGTTGCAACAGGTAACCATTAGCCACTCAGCCTGTTGGTGGCCCAGTTGATTAGCTTTAAGGACTCGCATCGACTTTAAAACGCAAACAGCAATTTGGCAAATGACTTTCTGCCGAGCAGCTAGGCAGCTAGGCAACTCCAAGCTAGTGCAGAAAAGAAACACACACAGAGCAGTGGCGCAAAAAAAGGGTGACTGGAGAAATGCAAAATTAATTACCAGAATGCAAATTAATTGCTGTTCGTTTGCTTGCTTGCAGCTTGGCAAGCGCATAAATCTCCCGTCTGGGCTGGAGCCAGCGAACAACGCTGACGATTGCCTCCGGAGGAAGAAAGGCGGCGACGGCAACGGCACAAAACGTATCAGCCAAAATAAAGCGGAGACGCCCTCATGGCCGCACATATAAACACTCGAAAAAACATTACAATGTCTCATTTAGCTTGTTCAGCTTCAGTTATTGATATTGGTGACCCCACGATATATGCTCTCGTGTGTGTCTTGTTATTAGAAGGTCTTGAAATGTAGATTCTCTTCTTCAAACAATCTTCAAAGGTTGACATTTCAAAAGCTTTCCCCATTTATTTTTTTCTTTTTAAGTTACATTTATTAAGTATCTTTGAGTTTTTTCAGTGTACTAATACATACACCACACTTGCATTGCAATGACAAACAAATTGCCTAACGCCGCAGTAGCAGTAGCAGCAGCAGCAGCAGCAGCAGCAGCGGCAGCTGAAACTGAAGCAGCAACGAGCCAACCAAAAATCTAGTTGTGGCTGGCGGCCCAGTCTGGAATCGTGATGGTGGACGGGTCTACATGGAGTAGCAAATGAATTGCGTAGACGGGTGGGTCCACCCACTGCACGACCCGCCGCACCGCCGCAACTGCACTGCTAACCACCGTACCAGGCAAGCCCGGACCCGGACCCGGACTGGCTCTGGCAGTCCACGTCCGCCGTCAGCGCTAAAAGTGCCAGTTGGGTGAGGATATTTGCCAAAAACTTTAAAGGAATTAGCCAGGACAAGTGTGATTTTTAAGAGCCACAAAAGCTTCATAGAATCGAGCAGATAAGGAAAATGAATGGGAGGAGGTCGAGGGCCAATGCTTTTGTAACATGGAAAAACTTAAAAGCCCTTTAAGCCTGCAATGATTTCCATTGATTCTACGCTGCATATTCAGCTCTATTGGCCGCAAGCTATACCCAAGCGTCTTCGACAGCTGTAAAACTAATATACCTTGCAAAAAGTATTAAAACTTTGTTCAAATATTTATTTATATACTTTTGGATTGATTAAAGTCAATGACAGTTCTATATCTGGGATATAGTTGCACAACTTTATTTAAACAAGAAAGAGAGTTAAATTCGAAAAGCAGTATTTTGTATACCTTTGCACTTTGCAAATTGATTGAAATTAATCAAAAGAGTTTTATTAAACTAAACAATAAATAATTAATATGTTTCCCATAATAACCTAGAAGTTATTTAATTCAAGGGTAATTTTTCATAAATGAAGAAAAAATAATAAAAACAAGAAAGGAAGCTAACTTCGGCACCCCGAAGTTTGTACATTCTGGCAGATTCCAATTGTATTAATTATAATCTATCCTTATTTAATATAATATACATTACTTTCATATGTATTTCATTTTTACAGTTTTGCATTATTTACATATTTTACATGTAAAGTAAAATGTAATTTTGCTTCACATTTGCCGATCGTTAGTATGGCAGCTATATGATATAGCCTTCCGATTTTAATGAAATTAAAAAAAACTGAAATAATATAGAAAACTTGTACCACATGGTAAAAGAAGGTTGTTCAAAACTGACAAAGTTATAATTTTTTATGTTAAAAATTTCCCAACCGTTCCTATGGCAGCTGTATGATATAGTAGTCCGATTTTTATAAAATTCAACCCAAAACTCTGAAACAATATATAAAGCTCATAACCGAGAGTTAGTTAAAATATGTTAAGAAACATTGAAGTAATGATTTTTTTCTAAAAATTTACGGATCGTTTGTATGGCAGCTATATGTCGTCGGGGTTGTTAGAACCCGTTGGGTATTATAAGCGCACGTGTGCTAAATTTTTCGGCATAAACTTTCGCCATGGTTGCATGAAAAATCGCCCATAGATTTAGAAAAAAAAAAAACTAAACAAAGCAAATCAGAGAACCTTGCCCTAAATTGGAGCAAAATAGGAAACCTTTACGGTGTTTTCTCTTAAATCTATAAAAATATTTTTTATGAGTGTAGTCTTAAGATGCATTATTTAAAAAAAAAAACCAAGCCATGTATATATATTTTTCAAACTTCTGGTCAAAAGTATAACATCTCTGGGTTTACGAAAACAAAAATTAAAAAACTAAAAAAAAATAATCGGTTTCAATTCCAGCGATGCCTTTTTGATAGATTTGAGCGTATACTTTTTCCCCACCTTTGGTTGTGTTTGCATTGAACCATAATAATAAACTATAGTGATTGCAGAAAAGATATTGTAATTTTTTTGTCCAATGCCTAACCTATTTGTTGTACATTTTGCGGATTTTTTGAGACAGAGATATGTGCTAATCTTACCCTTAGAATAAATATACGGTCAAGGCTATGGTATAAAAGTACAGTTAAATTAAATATTTACTTACTTATCCTAGCAACCTCACGGTTTTGGCTTTGAGACGGTGTCACAATGAGCGCTTTATAAGCTGAAATGTGCATAATCTATTCTAAGCAAGCCTATCCTAAGTCTCTTCTTTGTTTTTTAACACTTTAATTTTAATTCACTGTTTATTTTCTATAATGTACAAATAGTAACTGGATTCGAACGTTAATAAATAAGCAAATATTTGTGGCTCATAGTACAAACTATTCCTAAATATCAACTGCTAAAAATGTTATAGCATTTTATTTTTATTCTGGATAAACTCATAGGATTATGCCCTCAAGGAATTGGATTCAATTTTAATAATGTGCTTGTTAACACGTTGAAGGCGAGTCAGTACCGATTTTTAAATTCAGCGTAACATACAAGTTGAGATATTACACTTTCTACGCCACCTAGAGATATGTATACGTTGGTCCGCGGATGCCCGAGTGCCCCACCGCCTCGTGAACAACGCATGCTTGTGGAATGAATTACAGACGACAGATTAAGGCATTATAAACGCGTATACGCATATATCTGGCGCTTATTATCATAAGTAAATTGCTCTGCGTGTTTTCGTTGTTGCTGCAGCGCCGCTGTGATAATAACAACAATACCCGGCGCAAAGACAAATAACATAAGCCGCAGCAAATTTAAATACACATGTCGCTGCCATTGCAGTTGTTATCCTTCTGCGGTTGTTGTTGCTGCTGTTGGCTATTTATGTGGCCTTATGCGGCAGTTGCCGTCGCCATGCCGCCGCTGTTGGTGCTGCTCAGCGGAAATTGTATTGCGGCCAATATGGTAAATTGCCTTGAATCTACCTTAAAACCATATTTCAGCACTAGATTACAGAAACAGGCAGTAGCAGCCGCGCTGGCAGCAGCAGCAGCAGCAGTGGGAGAAGCTACAATGCGGTAAGCCATTACACCAAAATACTATCATAAAATTTTGCGCAAGCGTGTGTCCCGGTATTTTAACCGAACCGTGGCTGCTCCTGCAAACAAGCCGCACAGCAACCCGGGCACACACCCGTGTCCTGTATCCCCACAAACACACACACTCGGGCAGTACATAAAGTGCATACATGCAAGTCAGGATTGTTACAGTTGATGTTGTTACGGGCTGCGGTTGCGCTTAAATGCGCCATTAAGGCCGTGGACAGAAAAACAAAGAGAGATTTTCCGGAAAAGAGTTGCAGAATGCTTAGATTTTGGGCGAAAAAAAAGATGGCCTCGCTTGGCCACTTTGCTGCGTTATAAATCAGGTTCCAGTCACCGTTTTTGCAGTGACTCTGAAGCATTCATAACACAAGAGCCACAGGAATATTGTGTGCAACAAATGCTTCATTAGCATGCTGCCACCTCCCGGGCCACAGGCAAGCACATTCACATTAAACACAACTTTCGAGCAATTCCGCAGCTTAATTCTCCTGTTGTCTCCATTCTTCCTTCTGGCATCGTAATTCGTTTCCCTTTTTTCATCATCAAAGCTGCACTTTTGCATAGAAAATTGAGCTTTTGCCGAACTAACGACGACCTAAAGTATGCAAATTTATTTAACATACCCTCGTGCACAGAAAAACCGAGCGATTCATTGAGTGAGGAGAGAGGAGCACCAGGTGGCCACAGCAAATGTATGCAGCAGCAAGCACATAAACAATCATCGGGATCACAAAGTCCCTGCCCGAAACAGTAGTTGCCAAAAATAAAGAATACGTTTTGCCCAAGATGCTGTCGATGGACCTTAAGCTTACTTTTTGTCACTTTTCATTCTTTAAAATGAATTATGTTCTTCATATTTTTGTTTAAAATATTGACTATTGCGCATCTTAAACTTTACTCGGTGTTTCCCATATCGTTTTTTTCTATTTCCGTTCTAATAATTTTTTTTCCTTAACTTTCTAAATTGAACATGCTTTTTTAAGATACTTTTATTGAACCAGACCCTCAACTATATATATTGTGTTTCATATATAATTTTCTTTAGTTTTATAGTTAATTATTAGATGTACATCCAATTAAAAATCGATGAATATATATGTATATATATATATATGTATCAAAATGTTCTCCAAAAATATTTAAATACATTTTTGTGCACTTTAATTGATTTTCAATTTCGTATTTATTTTTGATGACTGATATTTTTGCTTAGATAAATTAAATTTTTTCAAAAATAATTAACGGCGAATTCTGAGCAAACAGTTTTTTGAAAATGTTGAACGTTTCAGGAGTTGCCCTGCTAAGTGATATCAACTTAGCAGGACAACAAAAAATAAAGGATAAAACACTAAACGGCAAATTTTTATCTTTCACGAATAATTAACGGCAAATTATGTCATAATCAAAATTTTTATTTTCCAAAGTTTCCAGGCTAATCTAGGAAGTTTCAGAAGTCTCTAAAGTTTGTAACACCCTAAAATTGGTGTATTAACTTATAAAATGCACTGTTTGAAGTACACAATTCTGTGTTGTGACCTAATTTTGTATACCTTTTCAAGATTTTTAAAAATCCTATTGATTTCTGTTACCCTCACAAATATGTTATTTTTCTTGTACACGCATAGTGTAAGCTGCAATACTTTGTATATTTTGGCTTCCCGAACCTTGCTTCCTTTCTCGTCCTCTTAAATTTTGTATATTACTTAATGGCTTTCCACTTTTCCCTGGCTTGTGCGGTTAGCAACCACTGATTGTTGCTCAAACGAATGTATTTACACGAACAGAAAATATGTGGACTGTGGACACATTATTCATGATGGTAGACACATTTCCAAAGAGCAGAAAACACACACTTTTGGCTGCCCCTGTAAGCGAATCATGAGGCATACAAGAAATCTGCCATAGTGGCAGCCACACATTTCATATTGTCGGCACCTGAAAGGAGTCTATGGAGAGTTGTGGCGCTGGGGCGGGTGCGGGTGCAGGTGCGGGTGCGGGTGTCCTGGGTTGCCGTCACGGCACCGCACACAGATGCATGAGGCGAACACCGACACGACTGTTTGTTTGTGCTGGTGGACGCACACATGCATACGAAAACCGCTCCCGTTTCCGTTGCAAGAAACAACTCGAAAATGGCGCACGGCATGGCGTCTGCCTGGCCATTGTTGCCACCGCTTCCCATGCCATTGCTGCTGCTGTTGCTGTTAGTGTTGCCGCTTCCATCAGATAGGTAGGTGCAAAAAAGTAGCAACTCCGGCTTAACAACCGAGGGGGTAGAAAGATGACAATCAGGCTGGCAGGCTGGCAGGCAGACGGGCACAGGGGGTCGGCGGGGCTGGGAAGGGTGCTGCGAGGGTTGACAACAAGATATACAATCATACCGCCGAAAAAAAGAAAGTGAAATGGCAAATGGAAAATGCAAAATGCAAGCAACACACGTTCGTACAAGCTGAGAAATAAACAGGAGCCCAGGATTTTTATTTGCTCAGCGCGTCAGTGTTGTCATTGTCGTTGTCGTTGTTGTTGTCGTCGTCGCTGTCATTGCTGCCGGGTCTCCACTTGTCGCCGTTGTTGTAGTCGCCCCCTTTTTTTGATGCCATCATGCAGGTAAAGTAAATTATGCGACGTGCAAAATCAATAAATCAACACGTTTATTGCTGTAAACGTATTTGGGTCCCTGGGTGGAAACCCCTTTCCAGGTGCGCTAGGTGTGTGCTGAAGGAGCCTTGAATAAATTGAAGCTGCTGCGATAGAGGAAGGAGCAGTGGATCAGCTCTGCTGAGCTCAGCGCAGTTTAGCTCGGTTTTGTTCAGCTGTTAATGCGTTTATGGCCACGAATTAAATTTGCAAAAAATATTTAGCAAACCCAAGACACGCACCCGCACACAAACACACGCACATCCTCGCACAGCAGGATACACACGCCAATGAATCGCAAATCCCGGCAAAGCATTCCTCGCTGCAGCATCTATGCAACAGCTGCAATTCATTACAAATGTGATTCCCCGCTCAGCGGCGAAAAGCGGGGAAAACTTGCTGAAAATTTCCGCGCAATTTTCAAGCTCGTTGCCTGCGCCGCAATCCGTAGTCCGTAGTCCGTAGTCCGTATTCCGTAGTCAGTATTCCGGACCCAAAAGCAACGACAGGGTACACTTAGTACGTACGTAAGTACATATATACTCTCTCCCATTTCCATGGGCTGCAGTGTGCGCTCGGCATACCTTTGGTTTGCTTTGGCACATCGCACATCTTGAGTGCTTTATTGTTATGTTTTAAAATTCAATGAATTCTAAAAATTCCTCCCAGCACTCTGGTTGCCTGGCTGCCAACGACAACGACAACGGCAACGGCAACGATAGCGACAAGTCGACAGAATTTGCAGTCGGAGCATTAACAATGGCAAAAGTGTTTTCTTTGCAACACGGCTGGGCTACGATATTCTGCACTCATCCATGTAAGCCATATGGGCAAAGGTGGCAACAGGCTCAGACCCAGAAACAAGGTCAGACAACGTCGATTCCGTGGATACAGAGGCTACAGAGGTGGCCGGGTGGCCGGGTTGCCGGGGCAACCGGACAGAGACAGAGACAAATGGATGCAGTGAGAGTGGAATTCAAATGTAAATGCAAATGCAAACTCAAACAAAACGGTGTCAGAGACAACACTGATTAAAGCCAGCCGAGCATAAAGAATAATGTATTAAATACCTTTTAAATATTCCAAAAGCTTTGAAACTGACTCGCAAAACGAAGGGCGAGCATCCTTTTTGGATTACAAATCTAGCCTGAGCGATTCCATATCACTGCTTGCTTAGTGCAATATTAATATGAATAGATTTCTTGTTAGTCGCTGTCTGATGTCCAATTTATTTTAAAACTTTCTTGTTGTTACACTTCAATTTAATTTTCTCCAATCAAATGTATGCGCTGTATATCTCACATTCACATAAATTGCGCTTGATTCAAATGGTCTCGTGACTTTTACGACAAATATGCAAAATATAAACAATTGGCTTGACTTGCTCATGCACATATGAACAGAGTTAAAATATGTGTGCATAAGAATAAGAGATTTAACAATTGCAGAGTGTATTAAGCACAAATGGTATATGTTGAAAGCTATAGGAAACAATTAGAGAAATATTAGAGAAAGAAATTACAGAAATTACAGAATTACAGAAATAAGTAAATATATTTTTGTAAAAATAATTCTCCTGATTTTAAGATATAGGTATTGAATTAAATTATTATAAAAATCGGGTGACTGATGCAGCATTGCAAACTGCACGGATATTTAAGGGTATATACGCTCCTGCTTCCCGAATCAAGCTTCCTTTCTCGTGCTAAGTTATTTGCTGTTTGTTTTATTTGTCATTTCGCTGATAGAGCCTTGGGAAAATGAACGCTTTGCAGTATTTGCGCAGTCTTAAAAATCAATCAAGAATTCAAACTAACAGAAATACTAATTAAACATTAATGTAGTATTTGTTCAAGATCACAATGTATAGATTTTAAATGATTTTATTTGTACCCCAGTGTTAAGATAGTCTTAGCTATATGGATACTCGTTTTTTTGTTTCACGATCTTATAATACAAAATAAAGCTTATAGCGCCTTTTGTTCATGAATTTATAAAACAAAATAAAGCTTATTGCGCTCACCTTAAATTTCAAAATTACTATAAACTTTTCAATTAAATATATTTGCATTTATTTTAGTATTTATTTTCTAGGAAAAAACAGATCGGACAAAGAGAGACAAAGAGAGAAATAAAAGTATCTTTTAATAGTTACCGTTGTTTAATGTATTTAATTAAATAAAACAATAATATATATTAGCTCCTTAGAAGCACGTTAATTGACTACTAAACAAGTAAAAAACTGTTTACGTTGAAAAGTTCCTTCGTGAGAAAACCTTAAAGTAAATAGGGATTTGGATGCTTTGTACAGCGGGGTAAATAACCAAAAGTTAATCCAGAACAATTGCAAAAGGGTCATTTAACCAGGCCCCCTACATACGAGACCTGTAAATTGACCAATATTTGCCTTTTTTCCGCTGATGGGCATTCTGTCCCTCTCGCAGGGGGCAAAAACAACATCACTCAATGCACTCGATAAACATGAAAGCGCTTCGGGAGCCGGGCACAAAAGAAAGCGATGCATAAATTTCCAACGCTCGTGGGCAGGACAATAACGTGCCAGCAGCAGAGGAGCAGGACCCGAGACTGGCCATAATTATGGGGCAACAGCGAGCAACAGCTGCGAACGGATTGGGTCCGGCGCCGGCGCCTGCGCTTATGCAATATTAATTAAGCGTGCACTCCGGCGGAGAAAATGCCCAAAAAGCGAACGAATTCCGGTGTCAGCGACAGCACAGCACTCCCCACACATGACATTGACTTATTACGCCCGTAGGCAGGGCCACTGAGCCGAAGTCGGAGCTGGAGCCGGAGCTGTAGTCGGACTCCGGCTCGGACGGCCTGGAAAATGGAGGCAGAGTCAGAGCCAGGTCCTGGGCCAGAGGCGGAGCCGGAGCCGGAGTTGGGCATATTGTGTAGGCCACAAGCCGAATGTCTCTTTTGTGGCTGTTAATTTCCAGCTATTGTTGTGTCAACCTCCCAGCCGGCCTGGGTCCCAATTGAAAGCGTGGAGCATAAATTTAATTTCAAGCAATCGCTGTGCTTGACGTCACTTGATGTCCACTTTGTTCTTGGGCGCACATGTTGAGACGAACTGCACGGCCCGGGCCGTAAATACATCACCGGCCGCACTTGGTCTGCTCTGCATTGTTCCAGCGCCCGCCGCCAGCTGGCTCAATTATAATTTTGCAATGCACGCCAAGAAACCAGATTACATGTATCGTAAACCGACAATTTATGTATTGACGCATCTAATTGCTGGGGTCCTGACCGCACGACATCATCATTAATTTTCCAGAGTGAACGTATTGAACTGCACATCATATACCAACAAAATGGCAGCCTGGCAGTTTTGTGCCCTCCAGCCCCTGAATAATAAAGTGCACTTAAGTTGCGATTCCATTCAGATCGAAATCCTTGCGGTCATATCATTACTAACGGCTTGACTTTGATTCTGTCATTCAAGTCATTCAGTATTCATGTATATTCTGACAAATGGATAATCATAGTTCATCATCTGTTGCAAAGTACTGCTAAAATATATTGTTCATAGCGACCTACTACATCCTATTTTAAAGTATTTAGCTAAGCTCTAGGTCTAGTAAGTTAATTTCTTTATTACAAATGTGTATATTGTTAAACCAGTTGATGGTGTCCGACTACTTTTTAGCAAAATAATCTCTTAGTTTTAAGACAACAACTTCTGACAGGAAGTTATTGACTAAACAAGTAACTCTCGAAATCACAGTTTATAACTTGAATAAGTTTAGGAACTTCACAGAATCGATTCTAGTAATAATTTTTAGTAGTTTAATAAATAATATAAATAATATTTATATTATTTCGTTGCTCCCTGTCAAAATGTTGGGGTACGATTAAGTGTCTATTGTCTAATATTGACAGGGACCCAGACTCAAATCAAATATTTTATTTTAACACTTCTGAAGCTCCGAATTTTGGACTTACCGGTGTTTTGAGTGCATCTGCTAAATAGCAATGCTTATCGATAATTAACAGCCCAGTTAATAGCATTATATAATTACAAATTTTACGATAAAATAAATGCATATAAGGGTAAGAGACCGATTTGCTTTTACTATAAGCTAATCTTGTGAATACATTTTTCCGACAATCAGGCACTTTGACATTGAGTTTTGAAATTTTCTATGAAATGGTAAGGTAAGGTAAGGAAATATAAAGTAGCAACTTAACTGTATCCGCTTGCGGCCTGATTGAATCGATTTTCATGATTTCAAAAATGGCTAAATATGCAGTGAACGCACCAATATAATGGGTCCCCGAAAACCACTCCAGGTGGGTCGTCTGCTACTCGGTCGGTATGCGAGCGTATACGCACTCTCGTGTGGACATGCGGTCCTGAGGGCGAGTGCCCATTTATGACTTGTCATTGAAGCGACGTGGCTTGGCGGGATTTTTGGGGTACGAAACGTTGTGTGTTTGTGGGGTGCATGGAGAGAGAGTCTGCCCATTGCCACGAGCTCAGGAACAGGAGCAGGGACAGAGCAAGGACAGAGATGGTGCAATTCAAATGAATTTTTGTGCTCGCTCCACAACGTTTTTAATTGAAAAACATTTTCGTTTTGGTTTCGGTTTTGGTTTTGGCCTGGGCCAGAAAACGCCGCCGCAGCCACTTGCTGGCCATAAGCCTCTTTCGGCCAAACGCTCACCCGCTCTCCCCTCAGTGCTCTCGGCACATCGGGTCCGCTGCCTTCTACAGCCTGGCGGCAAACAATTCCACCGCAAGACCGTACCGAATATGGCCATGCGACGTACTGTGTGCACGCGTTCGTGCATAAATTCCACCAAGTGTCCATTTTTCTGATTTGTGTGCAAAGTTTTTTCCTTGTTGTTTGCCTGCCGCCGCCCGGCGTTGACTGACTGCCCAGGACGAGGACAAGGATAAGCATGCAGATGGAGATGGGATGGGATTGCGAATGGGAATGGGAATGGAAAGGGGGCTCCGATGGGGATGGTTGGACTTGGATTGGTGAGTCGGAGCTGGAGTCTTGTTGCCTTGACTAGGCTTGTCCTTGCGCTGCGCCGTCCGCATGCAAATGCGGGCAGAAATAGAAAATGAATTCATTCAAAGAATAGTAAGAATTTTCTATTAAATTTCCGCGGCCGGCGAAAGAAATGCGTACAAACAAGAAATTAAAATACAAGCGCGAGCGGCGGAACGTTCTAAGAATTTTTAATTAAAATGGCAATTTCTCGGCGCAAAATTCGTTTAATCAGAGCTGGCCAGATCAACTTTCCATTCCATACACATTGCGCATACGACGCGTGGCCGGCAGCAATCCCCGAATTCTAGGCCGCTAATCATGTTGTCTTGGAATCCGTCTTAGTCCTTGTATCCGCCTTGGGCTTGAGATCCATTTGGTGGCCACTTTGAGTGCATTCAGAATCACGTGGCTTCAAATAATCCTCCGCATCCCAGGACTGCTGGTCCGTGGTGCCCCAGATGAGGTACACCAGGTTGCCGAAGAAGAACACCACGGCGGTCATGCCGAACACAATCTGCCACTGACTGCGGGAGCCCTGCGACGGAAAAAATAAGATTTAATCACCACATGCACTATTACCAGCAAAGGAGGAAGCTCTTTGGTCATATTTAACAACAAATTTAAACGTATTTATATTTATTAGGAGGATCAAAGACTTTAAGAAGAAGAAATCAAAACAAGAAGAAAGGCAGGATACGAGTGGCGGACAAGGGAACACACTTTGATTGCAGAGTATAATTGCAATATTAATTTACTGGTTAATAATGAAAGGACGATATATAACCATTTAAAAGTGAAGTAATACAATGTTAATATTTAGGAGCTCGATTTCAAAACAAACTTCAAATGTGATATGTGAGTCTTTTGAGCAATAAGATTATTATGCTTTCACTCACCTGGTCGGTTACAATAACGCCCACCAAGAGCGGCGTCAGCAGTGGAAATATGTTGCCAATACCATTGACGATGGCCATCAGCATGCCTGAGTGGTTGGGCGACATGTCGATTATGGTGAGAATGCTGCCAATGCCGGAGCCAGCGTTCAGACCCGCATTGATGGTCATCAGAGCTATGGCGAGATTGGTCTGGCTCTTGTCCAGAAACCCGATCCCGATGAGTGCCGCCGCCGGCCCCCAATAGGAGACGGTATTGATGGACTTGCGCAGCGTTGTCAGTGACATCCAGCGCCGCGACATTGCCACATCCGCGAACACCAGGTATACGTAGGACATGCACCACATGGCCAGGAACGGCAGGGCGGAGTAAAGTGCGTTGCTCTTAATGTCCATCTCCAGAACGCCGTGCATGTACGAGGGCGTCTGCAGCTGCATCGTCGAATTGGCCCACCCCTGGGCGCTGCGCACAATCAGCAGGGCGTAAAAAGGCGCCGATGTCCAGATGGCGCGCCACGGGATCGGAATCTTCTGTGCGTGGAACCCATCCGGCCGCTTCATCGAGCGCTCGATGTGCTCGCGCTCCCGGATGCCGATCAGGCGGCTGCTAGGAGCGTTGTTAGCACCGAGCGCCAGCCAGAGCAGGCACCATAGGCCACAGGTGCCTGCCGATACGTAGAAGATGCCCGGCCAGCCCATAGAGCCGTTGGCAATGAGTCCGCTGCTAGCCATTGCCAGTACTGATCCGCAGTCGGCCCCGGAGTAAGCGAAGGCGCCCAGACGGTTGCGATCCTGCGGCGGCGACCACTTGGCCAAGTGCTCGTGTATGCATGGAAAGATTAGGCCCTGGAACAAGCCCTCCACGATGCGTATCACACTGAAGGCCTGCCAGCCGCCCCAGGCGACGCAGTAGGGCGTGAGCCCACTCAGGACGGACGTGGCCAGAGTGGGGATGAGCAGCACGACCTTGGCTCCAAAGCGCCGCACCAGAAACCCGGCCGGAAACTGAGTGACGATGTAGCCCCAATAGAAGCTTGACAGGACGTATGACCTCTGCGCCCCCGTCCACTCGTACTCCTGCGGACGGTATTGCGGCAATTACTTTCGATTCTTTCGTTATCCGTTACGGTGGACTCACCGGAAAGTCCGGATTGGTGGTAGCTGAATCCGTCATGGCCACCACGGCCACGCTTACGCTGAGTCGAGCAGTGTAGTTGACTACTATGGCCAGGAAAAGTAGTAACGCCTGAAGATGGCGGATGCCGATCACAGGACCTGGTGAAGCACAGGAAGTTATCCAATCGATAAGTATTGTAATTATTTAAAAGGCACAATGTTGGCTGAAATCAACATTTACTCTTCCTTAAATTAGTGCATAATATTTATTTTTATATTGAATGATTTTGTGGACAAACAAACTTTTTGTTGAGGGCTCTGGAGATTCCCTATAATTGCTATATCTTTAAATATTTTCTAGCAAAAAATGAAACAAACTATTTCAAAGTTTGTGTTTTGTTGAATTGGAAAGCATAGCCCAAGACTTCAGGACACAACATATTATAAAAATCTAATGTCAAAGTTCTGATACAAAAAAAAAACTAATCCTATGCAAATGTGAGTGAGAAATATAGAAATTTGAAATTTTATTGTTTAATAACTATATTGTTTAAATGTACCAGTGGGACGATCCAAGCAAACTCGACTTTTTTTTTAAACCACAGTTTAAAGTTCTCCATGACCACATACTGACTCTAAATATTATATTTTTACAATTTAAGTCTTAAATAAGAAAGCAAGCTAACTTCGGTGCACCGAAGTTTGTATAACCATGCAGATTACAATTGGATCATTAACAATATATATATATATACTTTAACATCATATTAATGTTAAAGTTTTCGTTTTTTACATTTACAATTTTACATTTCCTTTCACATTTACCGATCGTTCCTACACTCATAAAAATTAAAAATTAAAAAATTAAAAATTAACCTAAAATCGCCACAATGTAGCAATACGCCATATAAATTGATCCAGTGGCGAGTCGCCCCAGATTAAAGAAAAGGTTGTCCTAAAATTAAGAAAGAAGTTTCCTCAAATATTTGAACATTTTTTTAATGTAGAAAATTATTCTCGTTTTAAGTCCGGTTTGCAAAATAAGAAAAAAACTTTTCCTAAATAAAAGCTAAGTTTTCCGTAAAAATTTCTTAGTTGTCTGTAATTTTAAATTAATTAACAAAAAAATAATTAGTTTTAGGGTATGTAACTATCAACATTAGAATCTTGCTATGTTACATATACATATGGTCAATTCTCTGATGTCGCATGCGACATTTGTACGCATTCAAACTGAACAAAACTTGACTTTATTTTAATTTTACAAAATTTGAAATTTATAGCTCTTGGTAAGCTCTATACTTGGTGCTTAGATCGATTTTGTACAATTTTTCGTTTTCGAGAAATGTACCAAAATGTATGGAATTCGCACGCGACAAAAACAGAAGTCTCTCTTCGCACGCGACACATTTCATCATCATACTTTGCATGTTGTTTTTTAACAGACGGACAGACGGATATGGCTAGATCGACTCGGCTGTTGATGCTGATCAAGAATATATTTACTTTATAGGGTCGGAAATGCTTCCTTTACTCCGTTGCGAACTTCTGACTGAAATTATAATACCCTGCAAGGCCTTGCAAGGGTATAAAAATATTTAAAATCTTTTTAATTATTTGTTTATGTGGTAGAAAATTAAATTTGGTACCTTTATTTGTACCTTTTAATATGGTACTAAAATATAGAGCAAGTGTAAGTAATAAACGAAATGTCCGACCTTCTAAAGTATAAACATATAATTTAATTTGCATCCGCACAAGAGTCGATTTAGCCATTGGTCTTTCCCTATGAGTCAAAGATATGTTATTGGAAAATGAAATGCACAAATCATTGGGTTTCAGACATCTCATAGCCTTTCTTATCATTATAAAAAAACAATTAAAAAGACTCCTCAGCATTAGTACCTTTCAATTGTCTACGTTCCTTATTCGGGGTTTATAGTTTTTTTCCCACTCAGTACATTTGTGTGAAACAGTTGGGATTTTTGTCAGATGTGAAACTTCGATTCCCATAGGCTACATAACATCTCCCATCCGATGACAGCTTATTAAAAAGCTGTGGCAAGTCAAAAAAATAAACAAAAATTTTCAAATTGAGTTACAATGGATAATTTACCATCTATTTTGGCTGTTGTGCAGCAGCAAAATCAGAATTTGGGCCTAAGGCCTATGTAATAATTGCCATGTGCCCTATTGGGGCCCAAGTATAAGAATATGTTTAAAAGTTATGGTTTTCAAACTCGACAGAGAGCGTTCCAAAACGAGGAACAAAAGACGCAGAACAAATATATTAAAAATGGGTTGTATTCATCCTGTCTTCAAATTATTTCTTTGATAAGTTGACAGCTTCCGCACATATTTCCGAAAAAAATTCTAAATAGAAGAACTAGAAAAAATTAAAGACTGTAGGCGGGCGAAGGGGCAAAGTGTGAAGAGAACCTTTACAAATAGACTTCCGTTTGCCGTTTTGTAGCTAATCAATTCGTGTTAAGTCACCCATCGCACATATGGCTTTAATTATCGAATCGAATTGCCGGTGCAAATCAGTTGAGTGCACTACAAAAAGGTTAATTAGGTTTCCATTTCAAATAGGCTATTTGCTAACATTTACCAATGATTTCCTGATTGGATCAATGGAAAGTTGATAATTTCCGATAAATAACCTAAATCCACAAATCCACACAGAGTGAATAATGGCATCCTCAAACTAAGATTATGTTACGGAGTTGCGTAATGGGTTGTGACACGAAATTGATTGTAAGTGGTAAGGTCATTTTCTTGTAGGATAGAACATTTCATGTACAATTTCGTCACTTAAAAATATAAGATAAGACAAAATATAAGTAAGTCGCACTGTTTCGGCCAAAATATCTTTGATTTTCTTTGTTTGTTTAGCATCCACAGCCGAGTCGATATAGCCATGTCCGTCTGTCCGTTTCTACGCAAAGTAGTCCATCAGTTTTTAAGCTGTTTAATGAATCTTTGCTATAGTCTTCTATACCCTGATTACTATATAAGTTGGAAACTGTATCATAAAGCTTAATAATATTTCATAATTTAGAATTCAATTTTATGAAAATCGGAAACGTAGAGAAAGAAAGGAAATTGTATACAATTTTAAATAAAATAGAAATAAAAAAGATTTTACTTTGTTCTTTATCAATTTAAATATATAATTCATAATATATACATATAAATATTATTATATATCGAATACTTCTTTTTATCTTAATTTAATCTTACATTTTGGATGAAAAGGAAAAATAACTGAATAACTGAACTGAGGAAAACTACACAATTTTAATAACTTTTTAAAAGTAGTACAAATATAGAAATAAATAATATAAAGCAGTCATTCTCTATCTTTGTTCTATAATATTTTATAGAAATAAAAGTGTATAATAATAATAAATAATAATAAAATGCTACATATCTTTACACATTTGTTTATAAATAAATATTTGTCAAATAGTAAAAAAAAAGATACTAAACTGATCGAGCTTTAATATGTTTAAGCCATCTTAAAGAACAGAATACATACACACACAGCACACACAATTTCGGCAATAAATTTTCATACTTAATTGCTGTTAGGGGCTGAACGCGTATGTGGGATTTATTTGCTGTATCTAACTCTTTGGCCAAGTTTATTGACCAGTTTTGCCAGCCTACTGTTTTGGGGTCAGGTTTGGTTATAAATCATAAATAATCAAAGCCGTAATTCAACCATGGTCTAAATAAAATTACACGGTCAAGTATTTTCCGATAAATTCCCTCCCAGTCCAAACGAGTAAAAACCTATATTTGTATCTTTATAAAGACTAATCTTTGTAGATAGGCCAATCTTATCCCTGATTGACCACTTTGATAAGATTGGTATTGTGACGTCAAATATTCCCAAGCTTCTTTTTAGAAAGATGAACAAGATATTAAAATCTAATATTATCAATTATTATAATAATTTCGCCTTATATTATTTTAAGCCGTCATTTCAGGAGCAATCGTTCTTTAGTTGATTTTTTAAGTTCCATAAGCTTTTTAATGTTCCATATGCGATTTTTTTTGATTTTATAAACACTTCACACACATTTATTTGGCCGTATTGTCGAATCTGCATATTATTATAATTTTATTTATTATCCAATTTTGTTTTGTTTTTGTTTATTTGATCACTTCATGTTATACACTGCCAAAGCTCTTGGGATTAATTATTCATTCACCTTTTTGTTCGGCGGTCATTCCCACAAAGCGGTCCACACACTGGGCTCGCGTTACGTATCTCTTTTCACTGGGACGTAAACTTGTGTGATTTTGTGCTAAAAAAGCGCGACTTGTACGGATTCGAAAGTGAGTTGAGTTTGTCGCGTCCACCCGAGCCAATAGCTGAAATACGTCTGAACGTGTCAGTTAAAGCTCTGCCTGCCATATAGCGGTTACGACTGCAATTAGCCGTCGAGATTGGGACTGGGTTCTTTAATGTGTTTTATCAAGCTGCCGATTAGCCAGCGCGAGAACTAGATGCTACCTGCCGCATTCCCGACTTGATAACGCCGACTTTGTTTGGCTGCCACTATAAAACAAACATCGGTAATATAACCCAGACACTGGACACTTTCCTATTCATTTGTGCCAGTCATCTGTGCGGTTTAATCTCCCTTGGGGAAAACAACGAACCCCGGCCCGAACTCTAGCCCCACAAGCTTGCAGTTCTTTTATGAAAGCAACGCTGTGAAAATTACAACGATTTTGTGATAAAATGCGCAATTAACGTGAATTGAAAAGTGAGCTTTACATATGACATCATTAGAGATGAGTACAATTAAACGCTGGCAAGCAGTTTTTATTCTGTTTTTTGCCAGCCAATTTATTAAATGATCAAACAAAGAATAGAGGACCCCGCGTGACTACATATGTACATACTACCTATTAAAATATATGTACATACATAATAAGAAATTCACAAGTTCCCAGAACTAACTGCTTAGAAATGCCGCTTGTCTGTGCTAAAAATTTTGTTAATTAAAATAATAATATAGCTACTGAGTTATACTTGTTTTATAGCATAAGAATTTTAATATTATAATTTGTAATTATATGGAATTTTTCCAGAAAAAGTTAATTTTAATTATATTTTTTCACTTTTCTTTGTAGGAGTGTAGCGATCACCACCCTGGAAATTCATATTGTTTTTACAGTTTTAAATTTTTCTTTACATTTTCTTTACATTTGCAGTTTAACATTTTTCTGTTCATTTACCGATCGCTCCTATAAGAAGCTATATGATATAGTCGACCGATTTTTATGAATTAAAACCGCTTATCTTAAAATAATTCAAAATGCCTAACTTTCAGAGTATATAGATAAAGATATGTTGAATATGTTATTTTTATTTTTTTATAACAATTTTCCGACTGTGACTATGGCAGCTATATGATACAGTTAACTAATCCGGCCCGTTCCTACTGATATACTAGTGAGCGTATATAGAAGACTACTTGCAAAAATTCATTGAGATTCACTGAGTGACAGACGGACGGACAAGCCTAGATCGACTCGGCTGTTGGTGCTGATCAAGAATATATTTATATTCTTTATTGGGTCGGAAATGCCTCCTTCACTGCGTTGCAAACTTCTGATAAAAATGATAATACCCTGTAAGGGTAAAAAAATTTATTTTGCAGTCAAAAAGGGGAATACTTTATTTTGATTGATTGTTTCTAATTACTTAATAATCTCAACAAATCGTGTTGATGCTGCTTTTTTGACTGTTTTATAGAACAATGAATTGTTTATCATATATTCATTTGTCAATTATGTACACTCACAATTCTTTTTTAAAACGGGAAAATATAATTAAAGAAATTATAGTGCTTTCAAATACACGTAAAAAAAGGCTGGCTATCCAGTCAATCTCGGTAATCTGATTTAAAAAAATCAAAAAGCATTTTAATTTGTATTTTAATGGCTATAGCAGGTAGTGAATATTTGGACTATATTGAAAATTACGTTTTTTAGACAACTTTTCATAAAAGTTTGAAAAAAAATATATTTTTCCTTATTTTGCAGTGTATTTAAAAAAAAAAACTGATCTGAACTGAACTGACCTTGATGGCCAAATAAAAATAAAGTGGTTTCGAGAAAAACGCAAAAGAAAAAATCATTCCAGTATCCGACATCGAATATCAGAAAACCCTTTTAAATATTTTTTTTTAAACACGGCATGACCCCCTTAAATTCAAATTATTTGATTTTATAGAAATTGGATATTCAAATAACGTATTTATTTATATAGTAAAAAATGTAAATAAGCCAGAAATCCTGGATAAAATAAGAAACAAAATTTAAGGTATGAAAATAAATACATTTAAAAAGTAGTTCAATATCCTGTCTTAAAAAATTCATTAAAAGTATGCAGTATATTTCTATTTAAGATAACATCTTTTAACTTTATTTAAAAACAAACAGCCACAAAGAACATATACATATATATATCTTATAATTCCATTTCAGGTGATCTTTTCGTCGCTGGCGGATTGGAAATCAATGCTGACTCTAATTTTATTTTATTTTTTTTTTTAACGCGGGAGTCTCAACGATTTCCACCTTCCGCCCAACCGGCCGAGGGGCGCAGCCGTGTGACGTGCGGTACGAAACGCGTTCTAGATAGACGCGTGAGAAAGAAAATAAAGGAAAGTACGAGGAAAATTACAAGTTACTAAGATACTACATACTACATACGAGCTAATTCTACAAGCAATAGGGTTTTAAGTTTAGGAAGTTTATCACTTCCATCAATAAAATCAAAGAGGCGGTTGTAATCTGCGCATAAAACCCTAAAGGGTTCATGCACTTCAAACTCCCTCCTACAGTTACCAATAACTAAGGGGATATAGGTTCTAGATGTTAGTCGCGGTACATGGAAATTGAGCTGACCTAGCAGATAAGAGCTCTCCACGTCTCCACGTATTAGCTTATGTAGAAAGATGACGCCAAGCATCGTTCTACGGTTAGCTAGCGAAGGAAGGTTAATTAATAGAAGTCTACTAGAGTAAGACGGTAATCTTAGGTCGTCATCCCAGGATAAGCCACGTAGGGCGAAAAGCAAAAAATTTTTTTGGACGGACTCAATGCGGTTAATATGGACTCCAAAACTGGGACTCCAAACGCAAGAACCATATTCCAAAATGGGCCGAACAAGTGAGGTGAAAAGGCTCTTAGTTACGTAAGGGGAATCGAATTCCTTCGACCACCTCTTTATAAACCCAAGCACGCCTCTGGCTTTGTTAACCATGCAGGAAATATGTTCAGAGAACGAAAGTTTAGGATCAAGGCGGACTCCTAGATCATCAACAAGAGTTATTCTTTCCAAAGAGCAATCATTAAGCATATAAGTGGCATACTAGGGAGTGACACGTGAAAATGTCATCAGTTTTCACTTGGAGCTGTTGAGATGTAATAGGTTAGCACGACACCATGTCTAAAAATTGTTAAGATCCGGTTGTAAGTCCAATTGGCCAGAGCTGTCCTTAACCCTAACTACTCCTTTCATCTTTCCTTCGATTGTTGATGGACGTCCCTACAATTTGGAAAGCTGTACAACTTATAAATAACCTTAAATAACCTTTATAAACAATAACCAAGCTGCCATCAAAAGACGGCACCAACTCACCTCATCTTCTCAAGATGGTTGCCTTGCCGTTGACAACTTGTAGTCTTTGGATTCAGCGGAGTACTTTAATCATCTGCAGCACCTCAACGCTGACATGGTCAATTATTGGGCAGAATAATAATACATTCTCTGAGAACTGTTGCTCCAAAACTGAGGGAGTAGTTTGCGCAGAAATGGGCAGACGGATCAAGAAAATATACACTTAATAGGGTCCGTAATGACTTCTTCACTGCGTTGTAATATTTGACTAAAATTATAATACCCTGCAAGGGTATTAATATGCAACATAAAAGAGTATTATTATTCATATACTTCTTCAACTTCTATCGGTGGACCCCCCGACTAAGTACATTTTGCAATTTTTCCATACGTAACGATTTATTTAACAACCCTTTATCTTCTTTTTAGTAAAACCAAAACGTAATTTGAATGAATGCTTTTCTTAACAAAGTTTCTGGTTGCCCTATGATCATGATGGTCGCTTTTTCACTTTGCCCGAATCCGTTAACGATAAGTGGGGTGGAGTGTAGTGTACATACATAACTTATATTACAGTAGAAAAATGTACCAGTGTAACGCTCCGAACAAGCTGCAGGGCCGGAAAAGTTGAGGGACAGGGCAGACAGCTTTTTGCTGCAAACGGCTGCAAAATAAATGTGAATTTCATGAAATAATGGCGCTAAAATACTTTATGATGCAAAATGTACGGCGCCAGCAACAAGACCAACAGCAAAAGCATCCCCTAACTACACAAGGGCAAGTGAATGAGGATAAGGATGCGGACAGTGGCTGGTGGCTGGTGGATAGTTCGGCAGGTCTCTCCTAAAGAAGCGGGCAGGAGCTGCATCAGCTAAGCGTCGAGCAGCTGCCACAATCAAGTCAACAAGGGCGAAAAATTCAAGCATATAGTACAAAACATGGTAAATGGACAATGTGTCCGTGTGTGTGGCAGGATCTAAGGTCATTTTCAATTTGCATAAATCAAGCGATACCATGTGCGGCATGGGTAAGACACCAAGCCCCGGTCACAGTGGACATAATATTAAATAGTCCTCGGAGAAAATTCTTCACTCCAAGTCTCACTAAATTGCAGATATTTTGTTTATCTAGCTTAGTGAATATATTAAAAACTATTCATCTCGGACATTCATTAAATTTATTAAATAAACTTAACGATAATTATTTCATTTGTAGTATGTTAATCTGGCTAGTCCCAGGGGAGGTCCAGAAGATGGGTTCTGAGCAGCCTCCTGACCAGGTTGTTTACCTATAAGTTAAATATTATATTCAGATTTCATTAAATTACAAGAAAGGTATCAAACGAACCCGGGCTGTACCAAAACCACTGTCCAGTACTGCGTGCGGCCAATGTTATCGGATAACCTGGAGGGATTGCATCCACAGATGGCAGCAACTATGGGCAGCGCGGGGGAGTCCTAGGAGCGAACTGTGGTGGTTATGTTAACCGCATGCAATTGCCGCGTCCGCAAGCCCAGCAGAGTCGCGCCGAGTCCTGACTGAGCCGAGCACTTTGATTTATAAGACTTTCATATGGCGGCAGAACGGTCGCTTGTTTGGATCATTTGTGAATCATGTCGAGCCGTTTTTGACTTTGATTTATATGCTGTGCATATGCACAACAGTAGCTGCACCCATCCCACGTCACATGTCAACCGAATGTACCAGGCATGAACACGCCGAGCGCCATTGCCCCCGGAAACGGAGACGACGAATGCTGCTGGACGCCGAACCTGAATGCAGAATGCCAAATGGAGATTGCAAATGACGCCCTCAGCTCGTGGAAAACATGCCGATGTAACCGAAAATATATGCATTGACCCGAAAATTGCATTGCGCTGGAATTTGCCACAGAAATGGACGTCCCTCGCAAAACCGCTTGAATGAGTCGAAAATAATTGGTTTCGCTTATAAGCAATAATTGTTTGTTTGCCCGGTTCATGTTTCGGTAAGAAAATAATTTTTATAAAATGTATATGTTTTGAACATTATCACATAAACAGAACATAAACGATTTCTATTTTTAAGGGCTTACGCGGGTCAAAAAATTTTATATTTTTAGTCGATAACACAAAATTTCGGAGATATAGTTAATTGAAAGTCTCAAACTCTGACGCTCGCCGGTGCTTGTCAAATTATAAACGCATTTTTCTCAAAATATTGTCAATAAAAGTCGGAAAGTCTAAGACCGATCCTTTTGAAATTTTGCACACAAATTTGTAATACTGTTTTTGTTGGAACGATTTTACAGATTCTTCCAAAAATTCCTAAGAATAAGAAGGAAACACATGTCTAGAAATTGAACATGTTTGGTTTTCTGCTTTTCAAAAATCCGGGTTCAAGAAGTTTTTTGACACCGCAAGGGCCTTTTTTCTAAGAGTGAAATGATTCTGCCATTCTATTTTTTTGGGTTCATTCTGCTCTTGTCGGTTGTCTTTTAGGTATTCGACTTTTTGTCCTTTCACGTACTCTTCGAGACTCCGTTCTTAAGGAATCCTGCTAATTTTCATTCCGAGCTCTTACGTGTGCTTCTAGTTTATTCTTGGTCGTAGCTAACGGCGCTAGTAAAGATACTGCGTCTGGACCAATACTGAATGCAGTTCAAAATTCTGTACTGGCTGATTTCGTCGCATCCTCGAATCCGCAGCCTGTCAATACTGATCTGGCATCCACGTCCCATGTGGATAACAATAAGGATGTCCATCCATTTCTAGTACTGAATTTACCGTCTCTAACTTCAATGTTAAGCAAAGACAAGGGCCAGGCTCTTGTCACTTCTTTATAACCTGAAGACGCCATTGTTCATGAATTCGTGGACAAAAGAAATACTCGGGTTTGTGGGCCTCAGACTCCCTTAACTAGGCCACAAAAAAAACTAACTGACTAAGTGTAGTTTACTAGGGAAACACAGTAAACTGTACGTTAAAAGTGTCTCCATTGATGCCAATGTAATTATATTATATATGTACATATCTTCAGCACTTTTCATTGAGCCAAAACATTCAATCAAATCTCGGTGCGAATGAACATATCATTGTCTTGGGTGACTTTAACCTGCCTTCCATATCTTGGATGCCATCACCTGACTCTTATGTTTTCGTTTCCACTGCACATCATGATTTAATTTACGATCTTATTGACCTTTATTGGGACAATTGAACCATATAAGGAACTGTGGTGATAAAATCTTAGACCATATTTTTGTGTCGGAGTTTGCCAATATCAACGTCTTTAGAATTGACCCTCTTTCCAGCCCCGAAGACGCCTTTCACCTCATACTAGGGATAATTCTAGAAGCTTCCACTCCGTTACTGCATTGTCCTGTAACTGAGCCAGAAACTTTTTGCAGCTTCCGCCGATTTGCCCTTTGGTGATTTTGCTGACGACCCCATTACCATGGTTGAGCGTTTTTATGACAAACTTTACTCACGTTTTGACATATATGTTCTATTGTTTCCCCTTCCTGAAGTTTGGCATAGGCCTCCTTGGTTTTCTCGTCGACTCCAAGTTGACCGTGCCAGATATTGAAAAGCTCGCTATGATTTCTTATTTCCAATTATTCAATAGGAATGAGCGACTTTGAAGGCATCCCCTCAGTATCAGATCTTGGAATTTTGTTTACCACAACTTAAACTTAACCAACCACATAAGTGTAATCGTTGGTAATTGGTTGGTTAAGCGATGGTTTAAGGAGTTCGCGGATCCCTACAACACAAAACTACTGTATATTTCTCTTGTTCGTCCTATTCTTGAATGCTGTTCAATTCCCTTCCCTTAAGGACCGTCGGACCTTCCACGGTGTGATGTTCATCCATAAATTAATCATTAGGCATATTTCTTCCATCTATCTCCTTAATAAGCTCACGACATTTTCGTCCTATTGCTCTTGCGACTTGCAGAACTAATTTTGAGATGCACGATCCTCTTCGCGTTTTATGTATTTATAATGTATTTTTTTTCTTGTTGCATATTGAATTGTCCTTAGATTTTAATTCAAACATTGTTTTCAGACACCTATCCTTGCCTCTGCTCACCTGAATTAAGTCGGAGAAAAAGCACTCCCTACTTTGGTAAGATGGCTTATAATGCAGATATTTGCTATTTTGTTAATAAATAAATAAATTGGTTATGCTGCTTACCATGTCACAGTGGTTGCGCCCATAGGCCAATAATAAAAAAATTCATTACAACAAAAATTTACAAAAAGTAAACAAATCGCCTATAAAATGTCCCAGCTTCTTCATGGCAAACCAGATTTTTTTTTAAATCGAACGGGACTTTCTAAAAAATAGAATAGAAGATGGAAACAATTGGTAATTTGCAGTGCGCAGATGCGCGCTTCGCGAATTTTTCAAAAAAAAATCTAACTTTAAAGTGGTCAGGTCATTATTTACGAGTGCAAGTTAAATTTTTATGTAACGGAGATTAAATTTGAAGGTATTTTCTTTAAAATGAGATATAATTTGATATATTAATAATAATTATTTCCATTATTAGAATTATTTGAAAAAATACATGTTTTTTGTCTATATTTTGAACGTCTTTTTCATGTTTAGCTAAGGTTTTAGTTGTGACCCCACAAAAATCCACGATTGGTTTGTATGCCAATGTGTTTATTGGACTTTTAAGGTAACAAATGTGTAAAAATTTCCTGCCGAAATTTGCCGATGCGCCTAAAATCGTAAAAATACTAACACCGTCTTTACAATTTTAGGGTCCAATTTTGCCGTTTATTTACTAGTCGTGCTGTTGCTCTGTTTTCGTGTGTCATGCTTGTGGTTAACTTTCAAAAACTATTTATTCATTTATTAATAATTCTTATTTTATTAATATTTTTGTGCATTAAATTTGATAAGGTTATAAGTGTTTGCTTGCACGATCTTATGATTTTTATTTATGGTGTAACGAAGAGCGAAGCGCAGTAGAAAAAAAAAAAAAATGAAAGTCCTAAAAGCGAACATTGTAAGAACGGCTATATTTTTGACAAAAGTGAACTAGAGAGACAAATAAGGATTTGTTTAACAGATTGCTCTTAGGTTCAGACCCTTTCTTAACTGGGCGTTTTCTTTGCCCGGTTATGAAAGGGCATGCACAAAAAAAAGAAAAATTGTTAAAAAAAATTGTGCATTTGTTGCTAGACGAATAAATTACTTAATATATGAATTTGTTAT
>VNJR01010097.1:0-35007 GCA_008042585.1 Drosophila punjabiensis
TAATGCACAAAAATATTAAAAAAAATAAAAATTATTAATAAATGAATAAATAGTTTTTGAAAGTTAACCACAAGCATGACACACGAAAACAGAGCAACAGCACAACTAGTAAATAAACGGCAAAATTTGACCCTAAAAAGGTAAAGACGGTGTCAGTATTTTTACGATTTTAGGCGCATCGGCAAATTTCGGCAGGAAATTTTTACACATTTGATACCTTAAAAGTCCAATAAACACATTGGCATACAAACCAATTATGGATTTTTGTGGGGTCACAACTAAAACCTTAGCTAAACATGAAAAAGACGTTCAAAATATAGACAAAAAACATGTATTTTTTCACATAATTATAATAATGGAAATAATTATTACTAATATATCAAATTATATCTCATTTTAAAGAAAATACCTTCAAGTTCAAACTCCATTACAAAAAAATTTAACTTGCACTCGTAAATAATGACCTGACCACTTTAAAGTTCGATTTTGTTTCGAAAAATTCGCGAAGCGCGCAGCTGCGCTTTGCAAATTACCAATTGTTTCCATCTTCTATTCTATTTTTAGAAAGTCCCGTTCGATTTAAAAAAAAATCTGGTTTGCCATTAAGAAGCTGGGACATTTTAAAGGCGATTTGTTTACTTTTCGTACATTTTTGTTGTAATGAATTTTTTTATTTTTGGCCTATGGGCGCAACCACTGTGCGTTGGCGATTGGCCCAAAGCCACCGAGTTTTGGCCTAAAGCGTTTGTTAGGCGCATTGCATTTCATTTGATTTTTCTTTAACTTTATTTCTCCGTTTTATTTTTTGCTGATTTTTGCTTTGTTTTTTTGTTTTTTGTCAACTTTATGGGCTGTCCGACTTGTTTTTTGTCTGTGGGCTGGTGCGTTTTTTAAGCATTGTGAGCATGTTAACATTTGTGTTATTGATTTTTTACAACATTTGACAGTTACGCAGACGCAGAGTGAACCGAAGCTTGGAATTTCGCATTTCGCATTTATTTATTTATTTATCTATTTCAAATTCGGAGCGCATGACAAACGATTTTGAAGCAATTTGACTCTCGATCGGTGTGATTGGTTAATCAACTCCAAAATAGTGCATTATATTGAACGGAAAAGATCGATATGATATATCGAGACATTTATTGGGCTCAATAATATCCAAATATATATTAGCCAATTTTAATTTAATTTATTTGTTCGATTGTATATATAAATATCGATAAAATATATTAACCCATTTTTATTTAATTTTTTTGTCTCTTTGTGTCGATTGATATGATATGTGAAGCAGAATATCGATTTACAAAATATCGAATATATCGATAATTTCGTAGTATATGTATATTAACCCCTTTAAACTTTATTTATTTGTCCCTTTGTGTCGATTACAATGATATAATATATATGTAGCAGTATATCGATTTTAAATTTTGATTATTATTTTATTATTTCGATATATTGAAAGGCTATCGTCATTGCAAACATAAGAAACCCATTTATATAAAAACTTCCGGTTTAAATATCGATATATATTAGCACTTGATTATTTCGATATATTAAAATGTTATCGCTATTGCAAATATGTAAAAAAAAAACATTTTAATATAAACTTCAGCTTCAAATATCGAAACAAACTCGATATATATTGGCACTTGATTATTTCGATATTTTAAAATGTTATCGTAATTGCACACATAAGAAACATAAGACATATAAACTTCCGCTTCAAATGTCGATATAAATTTTATATATATTGAAACTTAATGTCATCCCTAAAACGTAGTTCATTAAAAACCCATTTTTCTATATATTTAATTGCACATTCGACGGTTTGACAGCCGAAAGTAATACAATATCTTAAACGATATTACTGGCATTTATTTTTTTTAAGCCGCAAACTTGCGGTTTTAGTGCTTTTTTCAACATTTTTTTAAGCTTTTTATTGCCGACTCAGCTCGAATGTAAAGTGAAAATGGTAAAATTAATAGTACAACGCTTCTGTCTTGGCAATTTTGAAATTTACACCGCCTTACAGGTGGCAAACATTGTTCAGAGATCATTAACTGTTGATTTTGCACTTTTGCACAGCGATCGAGCGACGACCAACAACCAATTTGCGTCATTCAAATCGAACGTGAAGTGGCATAAAAGCCCCGAGGGGGTGTCAAGGGGTTAAGAGGGTGTGTGCAGGGGTGTGTGTTGTACAGATGTAACAGGTGCTTTTCTCCAGTTAATTGCATTAGTTCTACAGGTAATATGGTGTATATGAAGTATATAATGTATTTGTAGGTGAGTCTGGGTCCAATGAGACACTTTTGAGCATTGAAAAAACACTTGTTTCTCAAGATCGTTATGCAGTCTCTTGATTTAAAGTGAGTTTTTAGCTTCTTTATGAACTATATATAAAAGTAAAGTTTTTAGAAAGTAACTTTTAGATATTTCTATATTTTTTTCAAGATTAAAAATCTAAAATGGCAGCTTTAAAGAACCTGAAAATAATTCTTAACTTCCTTTTATATGAAATTAATTTTAGAATGCACCTTTTAGGACTCAAAAACAAGGTTTAGACTTCCTTAAAAAAATAGATCCATAACAGAATAGATTCTTTAATAATATTTCCCCTAAAAAATAGATCCATAACATAAAAGATTCCTTAATAATATTTTTCCCCAAATAAATATTTTTCATACTTCTATATTTTTTTTAAGATTAAAAATTTAAAGAGACAGCTTTAAACAACCTGAAAATAATCCTTAACTTGTTTAAATATGAAATTATTCTAAAATTAACTTCATATTTAAACAAGTTAAGAATTATTTTCAGGTTGTTTAAAGCTGTCTCTTTTAGGACTCAAACCCAAGGTTTACATTTCCCTAAAAAAAAAATCCATAAAAGAATAGATTCTTTATTAATATTTCCCCTAAAAAATAGTTTCACAACATAATAGTTTCTTAAATAATATTTCCCCTTAAAAATATATTTTTCTACACATTTTACTCACTCTAAATTCCTAATAAAAAACCATACCCATAAATAATAACTCCCCTTTTCCAAACAATTGAACTAAATCACCACTCCGACCTCATTATTTCCAGATTTTCGCTATTAAATTTCGCTTAAAACCATAAGCAATTTTCGCCGGAACACAAAAGCTTAACAAAAAACACAACACAACAACAGAAATCAAAGTGTCCAATGCCTTTTGTCAATAAACATTTGTCGTTCCACGCTAATTGCCAACGTATCTCTCTGAGCTCTCTGAGCAAACAAACAAACAAACACACTTAAAAAACACACAAAGATGGAAAGAAATACAAAAAAAGAGAATTAAAAAATGAAAACAGAAACTGAAATAATTTATGGCAAAGTCAATTGAGCTGCCGCCTTGCCTTGCCATCTCTTTCTTTCAGCGATGTGGGTGCCGGCTTTACGTTGATTATCCAGAAAAAAAAAACAATAACAACACCAGTTGCACATTAACCGAACACACACTCGCACACACACACACACAGCACATACTCACAGAACTACAAAATTTAATTAAATTAAAAATTGCTGTTGCTGTTCGTTTTGAAGGAGAGTTCAGCTGTGGCTTTGCGGCCTTTTTCAGTCTTAAAAAAAAGGGTCCGTGAACTTTAGTTGGAATTTTATTTATATTTATTGTTGTGTTTACGCATTTATTTATTTAATCACTTGTACGAAAGTTATACAGTACTTTATAAAAATTTGTGTTTTATTTTAAAACATATTATTAATCACTTTAATAATTATTATTTTTTTTTAATAATCTAAACAAACACATAATCACAAAAACATTTATAATTAATTATTTAAAATTAATTAAATAAATTAAATATATAAAAAATTAATTTTTTATTTTATTTATTTTAATTTAAAATTTGTAGTTAATATATTTATGATTTCTGTGTATTTTTATGTTAAATATCATTTTTATTAAATTTGTATTTTTTTATTTTAAAGTGCACTGTAACTTAAAACACAAAAAAGGGAAGCACAATTTTTTTTATTAAATCTAAATTAAGCTACAATATTGACACATTTATTTCCTTATATAATATTTTTGATTTAAGATAAATATATAGCTTAAGCCTTATTTAAAGTACACTTTACATGAAAATATTATAAGAAACACGGAGTATCCATAATTTTCTTTATTTCTTTCCTATTATTTAAATCTCTAATTTTCTCTCTTTCACTGCTCCTTTTTTTATCACTCGTTTTTGCTAATACCACTCCCTATATATATAGATATATATATATATATACATATATATATATATTCTTTTACCGGCTTATCACATTTTTTGGCCATGGATCGGAATTGATACGGATGTTTATCTTTGATTGTCGGATGCGCAATTTGCGGCTGATAATGATAATGATAATGGCAACGCTGCTTATTATCTATTTTTCCAATTTCGGTTTACGGTGAGCGGAATTATAAAAGAGAAAACACAGTTAAAAAAATAAGAAGAGGAAACAACAAACCAACTGAGAGGCATGGAAATTGCTTAATTAATGCCTGACGCGTTGTGTGTTGTGTGTTTTTGAATTAAATTCGGAATCAGGTTGCGGGAATATTTCACGGTCACTGTTTTGGCAGTTGAAGGTTTTTATTATAAATTACGAAAGCACCAGAAATAAGTAAGTAATTTTAAACATTTTAAAATTTTATTAATTCTTACAGTTTTATATTTATTCTTTATTTTTTAATTTATTTAATTTATATTTTTCAGAAACCAACCGTTATTATTTATCCAACGAAAGCCGCTTTGGCAGAAATTAAAGCAGCGCGCCGCAACGTTCCGAACGCGTCGAAGGCTAAACATGAATTGAAGTGAAAAGCAAAAACAATCAAAAAATTAACTAAACCAAAAATGAGAAAAACAAATTTCCCGCCAAACCAAAGACTATAATCGATTACCTTTTATCGTTAAAATGCCATAACTTAGTGTGACCGTTTGCATTGAATTTCATCCAGTGCTGCCCATTCTTCCGATGTTTCAGCGTCCAGTGCTGCCCATTTTTCCGATGTTTCTGCGTCCAGTGCTGCCTCTTTAACAGCGACTAGCATACAGTGCTGCCCATTTAAAAGCGATCATCATACAATGCTGCCCATTTAACAGCGATCAGCATACAGTGCTAACCATAATTTGCGAGTTTCAGCAACCAATGCTGCCATATTTTCCAATTTCTAGCAACCAATGTTGCCAGACTGTCGCCCAAAAGCTATTCTTTAAAAAACCACCAAATCTAGCGGGCAAATAGCTAAATTGGCAACGCTGACTCGGAATTGTTTACATTTTTGGTTTTTGCGTATTTTTGCGGTTTTTAAACTTTTTCGAATATGGCCGACGATCCGGATAACTCAGTGGACCGCCCATCGGACGATGGCGATGCCAGCAAGCCGGAGAAGATGTTCACGCTGAAGAAATGGAATGCGGTGGCGATGTGGTCATGGGACGTCGAATGTGATATTTGTGCCATTTGTCGCGTTCAAGTTATGGGTGAGTTTTTTGTTTACTATTAGTTATTATTTTAAAAGCTTTCAGTTTGTAAGAACTTGTAAATATTTGGGGAAGGTGTAGCACTTTATAATTGGGCAGATTAAGGCTGTAAGAAAAGGTAGAAAGTGAAACATTTTTGCAATTCATGACAAAGGGAAATACATGTTATACTCTGCCAAAAGGGTAATGACTGATTTTAAAGAGCTTTAGTTAAGCTAAGAAAAAATATAATTTAAGTAAATTCTTATTTATTTTTTTAGAATTAAATATATATAATTAAATACTACATTTAATATTAATATAATAAAATTTTTATAATTTATTAATTTAACTTATTTATTTTTGTTCATATATAAAAGAAAATACTACATTTAATAGATATATTTTGATACTCTTGCAGGGTATTATAATTTTAGTCAGAAGCTTGCTACTCAGTGAAGGAGTCATCTCCGACCCTATATAGTGTATATATTCTTGATCAGCATCAAAAGCCGAGTCGATCTAGCCATGTCCGTCTGTCCTTCTGTCCGTCTGTCTGTCCGTCTGTCCGTCTGTCTGTCTGTCTGTCTGTCTGTCTGTCTGTCCGTTTCTACGCAAACTAGTCCCTCAGTTCTGAAGCTATCTGAATTAAACTTTGCAGGTAGTCTTCTAGAGCCAGATCGGACGACAATATCATATAGCTGCCATACAAACGGTCCGTAAACTTGTAGAAAAAAAATTATAACTTCATTGTTTTCCAACATATCTTAATCAACTCTCGGCTCATAGCTTAATATATTATTTCAGAATATTGGATTGAATTTGATGAAAATCGGACTACTATATCATATAGCTGCCATAGGAACGGTTGGGAAATTTTTAGAAAAAAAATGATAGCTTTGTCAGTTTTCAACATAACTTCTTCTGTCTTTAGATACAAGCATTCCGTGTTATTATAAAATTTGGTTTTAAATTTCATAAGAATAGAATCTTGTTGTTATTTATTTCCAACGCTAAATGAAGTTTATTTATATTTAAATCTCAATACATTAAAGGTTCCGATACTTTACCCGATAGTTTGGTTAATGTTCCTTAATAGAGTTTTCCAATTACTCAAAATCTAGATTCCAAAGTCTGAGGTGTGCCAATGCATTGGATTTTGTTAATAGAAAGAGTATTCCAAGAATTTAATAAGCCTGAACTGAACTCTTAGAAACTGCTCTTAAAATCTTTAGGAAATATATAATGGCTTTAAAATCTTCGAATTCAATACATTTGATTATTAGATTAATTAAATGCCGTCACAAAATATAGACTTTTTACCTTATTACGTTGCATCCTTTAAATGGACTCATCTAAATCTATTTATAAACCGCTTTTTTCCTGATCCATTACCGTCAGAGCCAGATGGTAACTGAAAGCAAGTCAGTTAAACATTCCCCGGAGATAATACCAGAGATAGTGATACCCATAATCACAATGAGTGTAATCCCATGGATTACTATGTAAAAACCAAGTAAATAGTGTCACATAATCCGAACAGTCGCAGCACGGATGCATCCATCTTTCGTAATTGTTTATTCGATTTTGAACTCACATAGTGACAGTTACAGGGAGATAAGGAATCGAACCGAGAATCGATGTAATGCCTCCAATCTCTTATCGTTCCGATTCGATTCAAACCGTAGCAGTGGCAGTGCAAATGCGTTGCTATTTTTGCATTTTCATGTGCCTCTGGAATGGCCATCTATATACGCTATATATATATATATATATAGAATATGCATGTCCCCGACAGATTCGGAATGAAACTCACGTATCTCTCGGCTGACATTCGCAACTGTAAAGCAAAAAAAATAACGCCTGAGAAGGTCGAAAAGAAAAAGTAGTAACTATTTGCAATTTGGTTTGGATTTGTATTTTTAAATAGTATTTCTTGGTTTTTTTCTGTTAAGTCTACATATAGATACACTTACTTGCTTAGGTATATAGTACAGTATATAGATATATTCGATATATAATATAGCCAAATTGGTGTGTGTGTGGAGAGAGATTTTTGGATAAACTACAACTAGGTTTCATGTCATTTTTCGTCTGTTTTTCTTTTGTTTTTGTTTTTTACACCAATAAATTCACGCAACAAATATAATTAGTGCTAAAAATCATAATTTACATAATAAAACTATGCACTTAGTGATCATTAAATAATAATAATAATAATAATATATAACAAGTTATGCGTGTAGAAAGGAAATTCTTTTGTTTTGTTTTGTTTTTTTTTGCTAAGACTAACAATATCAGAGCTTCCAGGATGGGAGTTACTCATCCTCCTCGTCTCTCTCTCTATCGCTTAAGCACTAAAAGGCACTAGAGTCTAGTTTTTGGTATTTGATCGCTATTTCAAATCCTTTCTCATGCGACATGCTGTTTACATGTTAAAGGACAATGGCTTTATGTTGGCCACCGAGGACATGCGGCGCACACGGCCCATCATTTTCCTTTCAATATCCTCCAGGGTCTTGCCCTGCGTCTCGGGCACATAGATTATCACAAAGAACAGGCCGACAAAGCAAATGGCCCCGAAAAGCCAGAAGGCACCATGGGCGCCCATGAAATCTAAAGGAAAATAATACAAAAATTAATATAAAAATCTTTAAGGATATTGAAAGTCTACGCTTTACTTACCAATCATGTCCTGGAAGGTCTTGGTCACCACAAAGGTGCAGGACCAGTTAAAGGCGGTGGCCACCGAGGCAGCGGAACCTCTGATCTTGGCTGGCAAAATCTCGCCCATCATCAGCCAGGGAATGGGGCCAAAGCCCAGCGAGAAACCCAAAATATAGATGACAAAGCAGCTGAGGGGCAGCCAGCCCAAGTGGCTGACATCCGTGCCATTGGCCTTGCAGTAGAAGAAGCCGCCCAAGACGAACAGGGTCAGGATCATGGCTATGTTGGAGACATACAACAGGATCTGAGGAAGAAGTAAACAAACAAAATTAGGAATAAATTCTGGTTTAAAGTACAAAGCTATAAACCCACCTTCCTGCCCGCTCGATCAATCAGCAGCGTGGCTATAAACGTGGCCATAAAGTTCACAATGCCCACAATAATTGTGCACACATTGCCATCAATGGTGGATCCCGCATCCTTGAATATCTGCACCGTGTAGAAGATCACCGCATTGATGCCGCTCATCTGCTGGAAGAACATCAGACCCAGCGATATGGACAGCGGCTTCAGGTTATTCCTCTTCAACAGCTCCAGCATCGTGTTCTGTGTGGCCTGACGATCGGCATCCGCCTGGGAACGCATCAGACCCTTCAGCTCCGGCTCCACATCCGCCTCCTTGCCGCGCAGCCACACCAAAGCCTTCCTCGCCCGCTCCTCCCTACCGCGACTCACGAACCAACGCGGCGTCTCCGGAATCATGAACATCAGAATCAGGAAGGGCACGGGCAGCGATGCTCCCAGGAAGGCCAGCATTGACCAGTTTATATATGTTCCAGCCACGAAGCACAGCAGGATGCCAATGTTACCAAAGGCCGTTGGCAAGAGTCCCAGTGTGCCACGCACCTCCGGCTGCACCGTTTCACCCAGATACACGGGCAGCGAGAGCGAGGCAATGCCCACACAGAAACCGGCCAGGAAACGACCAGCCAGCACCATGGCTATGTTCACCGCACAGGCGATCAGCAGCCAGGAGATGATGAAGGGCACGGCGGTGGCCAGGATGGTGTTGCGCCTGCCCAGGTACTCGATGAAGGGTCCACCGGCAATGCCGCCAGCCAAGCCAGCCAAAGGCATGATGCCACCAACCCAGGAAGCCTGAAAGTATAGGAAAATGGGGGGAAATTATTAGTAAATTATTAAAATTAGGATTTGGGAGAGTAAGAAAAATGTTTAGCAAACTGGGAAAGCATGTTACTTTTTGACTAGAATAAACTAATAGTATTTATTTTAGGAATTAGGAATTTTTAAATAACAAAAGTAATAGAAAGGTTTGATTTTTAAGCTAAAGAATTCCTGTAATTTCTGTAGAGCTCCTGAATTTAGTTGAAATCTTTGCTAAGCATGATTTTTGAAGGGATTTTAAAGGGAAATCTCCTATAAAGTCTTGAAAATTTACAAAAATATAGATTTGTAGTTTCAAAGTATTTTTTATATTATTTAATTGGCAAACCTCAACCAGGCTTATCTTAGTATGCAAAAGCTCTTTAATTCTTTTAAAAACGTTGCTTTGAATAATTTTATTCAAGGAATTATTTTAGGAATTGACATGTTTTTGATTTTATTTGAAAAATATAAATAACTTGCTTTTGTTAGGAAATTAACTTGCAAATGTAGCTTTCCAAACCCATAAAAAATATGTAAAATATTTATCTCTCATTTTTAAAAGTTATTCAAAGTCACAACTATTTCTAGAGAATATATTATTCTCACAACTTTAAATTCTCTAGAGAAACTCGAAACAAAAACAACTTTAAATTCTCTGGACGAAAATCGAAACAAAGACTTCTAAGAGCTATCAAACACCGCATAAATATTTGATTTAAAACTATAATTTACTTTACAGATAACAATTTCTTATAGAAAATATCAACAAAGAGCTCTCTAGTTTACTTGAAATATGTTTTCATGTTCTTATTAGATTACTTTAAACATGTTGTCTTCCTCCTACACACTTTCATGAAACATATTAAAGTTTTATTTGCAATTTGTTGATTGCATTTGTACTTACAGCTTGCGGGGTGACTGTAAACTCGGTGATATTTGGATTGGTCATGGAAACCAAAGCGGGTGAAGTATAGGCACTGACAAAGCCAACCACCAAAGAGCCCAAAGAAACGCTCAAAGCAGCCAGGACCTAAAATTAAACAAAGAAAGATGTATTCCAGTTAGTTGAGAGTTCTTAAAAAGAAGGAGTTTTGAAATGTAAATTAAATTTAATGAATTTTTCTAGCTAAAGGCAGACCTGAGATACGGTACAAATGGCCTTGGGCTCCTCCACGGGCACCGAGAAGGACACATGAGTGTCCGCTCGCATTAGGATCTTCATATTGCCGCGGTTTTGTTTGTAATCTAACTACGATTTAGTGACCGTTTTTGGTTTGGCGAGGTTGCAACTGCCTTTCACTTAGCTCCTTGGCTCCGGGAAGTGATTTGCTTTTCAGCGTTCGCTTGTCGCTCGTCGAAACTCAACTGAAACTTGTCATTATGACCGAGAGTGCAGCAGCAGCAGCAGTTGCATTTTTCGCTTTGGTTTTATATGAAATTGAAATAGCTTTTTGCTTTTTTTGAGAACAGTTTTAGGCACGTTCTGATCCGGCAATCGATCGCTATCGCTAACTATTCCATTCAGGGGATTGAGACTCGGCTGAGAAGATACTGTTCCCAGTCGTTATCAAGTGTCAAGAACAAAGATTGAATTTGAAATTCTCGGAGCAAAGCGGTTTGAGGCTGTCTTGGCCAGTTCAAAGGCAAAAATGCAACTGTTCTACAAAATGCAAGCCAAGTCCTGCTCCTGAAGCTCTTTCGATAAAGATTTCCCATTCCGATCCATCATTCATATAGTATATTTTTAGTTCAGACCAATATATTTATTGGTTTAATTTCAATTAAAAGCGGACTCAAAACGCGTGCGAAAATAGCTCAAATGCGTAGCTTCAAACTTACACACACAATCTGTTGGCTTTATAAATTGCTCAACGAGGAGAGTGTGTGTCTGCCTTTGGGCTTTATGGTCGCATTAATGCCATTCATAATAATACATCGGGACACTACGCACAGAGGCGCCAACTGGCCTAACGAGGGGACAATAAGTGTGCCAAGTCAAGTCCCCCTATAACTCTATATAGTATATATGATGACCCACCTGTGTCCATATGTAGATGGGATTCGTGGTGGGACGATAGACCTCCAGCTTGGGCTTGCCATCCTCGGTTATCTGGCGCACGAAGGGCACCGCATGACGGATATTCCCCTCCCGCTTGTTGCCCATCTCGTCCATCTCGTACAGTCGCCGGCTATAAGACAGAAAGAAAGAAAGAAAAGATGTCAATGTTGTTGGATTATATATTATATTGAAGGAAGGTTGCTAACACTCTCGAGTCGTCGTCATCTATTGTCCAGTCTAACTCATATTGCGTAGGCCTCACTATAGCGTTGAATGATCGCTCGAAATAGTATGTTGTAGTCACGGGATGGGGATTCCAATTTGTGCCACATGCGGCACACTTAACTGTCTTTCTTTCTTCTTATTTTTAAATTGATCAAGAAACGCAAAATGTGCGCAAAAAGCTTGTGAAGAATAAGCTAAAAACGATTCTATTAAGATCGGACTCTGCTGACTGGGTTGCTATTTCTGGATTAGCTTAGTATCAAGGCTTAATTGTGGTAATTAACTATGATTTCATTTAAAGTTTAAAAGTTTTGGGAATATTTAATATCATTTTAAGTTGGAAGAAAGGCTTACTGAACAATCTACAAGTTTTAAGACTCTTTAACATTAATTTAGTTGGAAAAGAAGCTTGAAAACCAAACTGAAAACATTTTTTTTTAATTAGTTCCATTAAAATTTAGACTTATGTAACGAATTTTAGTGTTAAAATTTCGAATATTGGTTTAACATTATTTTAGTTAGAAAATAAGCTTAAAAACCAAACTGAAAACATTTTCTTAAGATTAATTCCTTTAAAATTTCGATTTATATATCAAATTTTAGCTTTAAAATGTCAAATATTGCATTTTCTAACATTTCCTAAAGATTAATTCTTTTAAAATTTCGATTTATATAACGAATTTTAGTGTTAGAATTTCTAATATTGCATTAACATTATTTTAGTTGAAAAAGAAACTTGAAAACAAAACTGAAAACATTTTCTTAAAGTTAATTCCATTAAAATGTAGATTTTTATGATGAAATTTAGCGTTAAAATTTTTAATATTGCATTTTCATTTCTAATTAAGATCACAAAAATATAACAACTTGATCTTTAGTTTTAAAAGCTTTATAAAAAACTGATTTAAGCGGCTGAGCAAGTAAAAAGCTTGTTTCTTTTCAAGATTACTGATATGATATTTAATAAAATTTCTAGGAATTATTTGTAGTTTATAAAACTTATCAGTTCTGGGAAATACTCCATATATCTCGATGAGTGATAGATAGCTTGGCTTTATCTTTAACAAAATTATATGATATGTGAACCCTACAGTATTACTTGTTTATTTCTAAACTTTTACTTTCTTTAAAGCTTTCTGTTCTTTCTTTCTTTCTATTTCTGTTGTCAAGTCAAGTCCAGCGACTATATAGTCCACTTCTTTAGCATTATGTTAATGCTGTTCAAGTCGAATGACGCAAAAGTCTAGGGTAGATAACCCCTAAAGGTGTGACCTCTTCAGGGGCTCTTCAGTTCCTACTGAGCTCTTGGCTCCTCCTTTACTCACCTCTTGCGGGAATCTGTGCTAATGGAGCGCTGCTGCTGGAAGTGCTGACGGGAGCTGAGGAAATCCTCGTCACTCTCGCTCTCCAGATCCTTGAGATCGATAATCACCGGCTTGGTGATATCCTTGGGACGATGGATCAGACGCTTATGCTCGGCGTCGTCGCCCTCCTCGTCGCTGTCGGTGCTAGAGCCCTGGAGGACCTTGTCAAGCTTAAAGGTTACCCTCGGGTCCAAGCTCTGATGCTTGCGACCCTGAAACTCGCGTCGAGTCTTGTGGAACTCCTCCTCGGAGGATGACTCTTTGAGCAGATCCTGCAGAAAGCGTGTGCCCTTGACGTCGAGGGAGACGTGCTTCTTGGCCTGAAACTGCCGGCGATTGTCGTTGGCCAATATGTGCTTGAGGTCCTTCAAGATGCCCTTGTGATCGACACTGGTGGCCTTCTGTTGCTGGAAGCCCGAGCGTCTCTCCTCGAAGCTATCCTCGTCACTGCTCTCCGCGTGCTTGGCCTCAGTGTTGTTGTTATTGTTATTGCTGTTGTTCTTGACACTACTTCCTGTATCCCTGCGCTCGAAGGACACCCGGGAACCCTTCAGGCTCTGCTTGCTGCGCTGCAACTCCTCACCGCCCTGGGCTCCGCGCTGCTGGCGATCACGATGCTCACGTATCTCCAGGGAAGTGGGTGGCGGTGGCAAAGGTGTTAGCTCCAAGCTGCCACTCGCACGCAAAGGTGTCCTCTGTGGTGGTTGCGGTTGTTGGTGTTGGGTGGGCGGTTCGTTGATGTCGTCGTCCTCTAGGAGAGGGCGGAACGATAGCGGTGGCTCGTCCTCGAGCAAACGATGCTGCTGCTGTGTCCTCACTGTCTGTGGATGGCGCTGGGGCGAGACCTGGGGGAACAGGAACGGATCCTCCGGCAGAATTGTGTCCAAGCTGGTCGCCGTATTCGAGGTGGACAGATTGCTCTCCACGCGGTGATAGCCCAGCTCGTCCTGTGTGTAACGATTCGAAGCGATCGAAAGTCGCGGATTAATTAAGATGAAGCATAAGTGTGGCTTATACATATAAACTACCCCAAGAAACCGCCTAGAACTGATCCCAAAAACATTGCGATTAATCTCTGTTCTTGTTCTTGAACGGATCACAATCGCTGAGGTCTGTTGATGATGATGTTGGCCTTATCGGTCATGTGCGCAGTTCATGATGATGCTGCCTCAGCTCCTCATCTTGTTTTTCGGCTTTGGTTTCATGTATTTACTTGTTTTAATTACTACAACAATTATAGCACATTTAATTGCTTGATCTTCACACGTTTCTTTCGGAGAGATTAAAAATATTTGATGATAGGAATAATATACTAAGAACATCCTGTTTTCTGGGTGTTTAATATGAATCAATTGGGTTTTTTGGGGATTTTCGGGGTTTGCTTATATAAGAAAACGTTTATTAAATAAATATTATCGGTTTTTTAAAGCCTATAATATTTAAAGTTATATGTTTGTTGATCTTCTGTTTAATTATTATTCATTTTAACGCCACAAAATAATATAGTTTTAATAGTTTTCTAATAAAATTTAAAACTCACGTTTAGCTACTATATTTTTTCTTGTCTTATAGATTTATTAAATAATCATTAACCGTTTTTTAACCGTTATTTAAATATTTAATATTTATAGAAAAATTTATATATGATTTCTGGTTAATTATTATTTAATTTAACGCCACAAAATAATGTAGTTTTATTAGTTTTTTAATAAAATGTATTACTCATGTCTAACTACTAAAATGCTATCTTTTTCCTTGAAGTTTTTATGATTTATGATCTGTGGGTTTAAATACTATATTTCTGACTATAACCTCTTATTATGACACTTGTAAATAGGGTTTTGAGGTTAAGCGTAGTTTAATTACTGGAATTACTATAAGTTTAAATATTTGTGAGGCTTTTAAGATGCTTTAAAATTCGAAATACGTTTAATGATTTATAGATATAAAAGTTAAGGGATCCAATTATAGACCTTAATTTTAAAGTTTATTATTTAAAGTGAAAAAATGGTTTTATAGTAATTTCAATTATATTCTTCTAAGACAATTTTTAAAATAAAAATCTTTCTCAAAGACAATCTCTTCTTTAAACATTAATAAATTAAACAAAATCCCTTTGATTTTATATTTTTTTCTTAAAAATCCAAGTGCTATAAACCCCTCTCCAAGTTTATATAGATTTCATGTTCCCTAGACACTACCCCAATATAATTTACATTAAATAATAAATAAATACTTACACCAACTCGGGTTAGCTTCTCCTTGAGCTTGCCCATGGCGCTGCTCAGCGGTTGATGACCGCCGCCACCGCCACCGGCTCCTCTGTTGTCGCGTCCACTCATCTTATCAGCTTAATGGCTTTATAGGTGAACTTGAACTAGTTTAATGGGTCTTCTTCTATGCCTTTCCTTATAAGGGAAGTGTTTTCTTTACTTGTTCTCTATATATTTTCACTCTTTTTTTTTTCAGTGTATTCTTCTCTTGTTTATTTTGTCTTTGCTGTAAGAAAGAGTATAGAAATTTCAAAGGTTAAATGTGAAGAAATTGTATAATAATGCATAGAAGCTAATTATAGTTTTTTTAGTTCACTTATCAGTTTGATTGGTCTGGAAATTTAATCTTTTTTCGCATTGATAACAAATTTCCAGCACGTCACACACTCGTTGCAAACATTATTTCAATGGCCTGATGTCTGCAAAATATATTTTAGTTGCAATTGTGGCTTAATTATAGTTATGGGACACTTGCACTGGCTTTATCATCAGGTTTTTGTGTCGTCTGATGTCTGGATTTTTAGATAACACTCTCGAGCCCCCGCACAACACACGCCCTCTTTTTTTTCAGCGTCCTTGATTTCCAACCTATTTTCTAATGATTTCCTCAATATTATTTTCCCAGTTGTTTTTATTTACTTTTTCTAGCGCGAAATATTTTGTAGCCGCAATATTTATGATAGCTTAATTTTTTGGCATGCGGCAGTTGCCTAAAAAATATATTTAAATATATATCTACAAGTCTAAATATATATATATGTATATTGGTAATTTTCCACACGTTGGCATATATGTATTATTAGCTGATTAATGACCGCATCTTGTGAAAAATAAAAGGCAAATATCCAAATATTTTCATTTTGTTTGATTTTTGTCTTTCTTTTTTGACTTTGCGTCATGTGATGCCAGCAGCAAAAAAAAAAAGAAAAGGAAAAATGTGTGGGCGCCATGACGTCGACGAGTTGTCTATGCTGCTTTCCTTCTTTTTTTTGTTAAATTTTTTCTCGCTTTTCCACCCACCCATATTTATTTTTCCCTAAAAATATTCGCTGCTATTACTGGTGAAAAGTGGGTGTCGGTGGATTTTCTATTCTTTATTTGGAATTCCTTGCAAATATTAAGCAGGCGTGTGACATAACGCTTTTTGGCGCCCAACTAAGGGTTAAAGGGGGGCGTGGCCCCTCACACCTAACGGGTTCAAGTGCAGGCACTGCAAGAAATAAGGTTATAGTTTTGAATTTACTTGGGAGATGCTTATAGGAAAATGTTTTCAAAGAAAAACTAAAGGAAACTGAATTCTATTAATAATAAATTATTAATTTCCAAAATGAATATTACGAATTTAACAATATTTAGCCCAAATTCTTTCCCTGTAACTAAAAATGATGCCGTCATATCGCCAAAAATATATCAACAAAAAATCAAAGCTCTATAATAAACTATAGATATTGAACAATGCAGATAAAGTTGTCATATCTAGTTATGGTTTTTTTTCCCTGTGTTTCGCTTTTCAGTTTTCCATTAATTGCTTAAATAATGAACATGTTGCGCTTTTTCGTCTCACAGACTGAAACGCAATTGCAAAATGCACAAAAATTCTTAAGGCGGAGAGGCACTAAAAATTGCCATTGACCTTGAGCAGCACACCCCAAGCACGTCTGAGTGTGGGCGATACATGTAAATGACACATATTTTTGGGGGCCTGCGAGGCAGAAAGAGAAGTGTGCTCAGTGATCGACAGGCAGCACGTTTCTTAGGCCCGCCGACAAATGCTCTTAAGCCTAGCTTGAGCCGCAGAGCTCTTAAACAGCTGTCTGTCGCGCTCTCTTTGGCTGCGCTCTTAGCATTTCGACTCACGTGCCGCTCTCTCCCGCCACACAAACACAGGTGCGAAACCCTGCTCAAGAGTGCAACGTTGCGATTTTCGTATTCGTCACTCGCATTTATATTTATTTTTAAATAAATTAAGTACAAAAACGTAACTGAAAATTAACAAAAGGCAGCCGCCAGACGAGACGCTTATTGTCCGCGCTCTTATTGTGCCGAATTATAAGTGAATTTGCTTCAATTAGCGAAAAAAGACACCCCCACACTTTGTGATCTTTTGGATTATTTTGGATCTTTTTTTGAGTCTTTTCTAGATATTATTTTAATCTTTGTACAACCTCAAGAATTTCGCATTTGTTTTCACTTTTTTTTTGCGCGCGCCACAAGCACAGATACACTAACACACACACTCTATGAATTCTACAAGAGAGATACATTAAAATCATGCAATTTCTTGTCTAAATTTAAGAATTTTCACGGTCTCGAGAGAGAGAGAGAGAGAGCATCTCAACCAAAAAGTTTTTCTCGACATTTCTTATATTTGATTTCCTTGCCGAAAATTGCAGTTTTACCCTTGGCCAAAAAGTTGTTGCTGTTTTTGTTGCAGTTTTACAACATTTCTTTTTTTTCGCACATTACGTAAAATAGTTTCGAGTCCCCGGCGGCGATTAGGTTCATTAAAAATTTATAGACAGTTGTTGTTTCATTTGACGTAGTTGCCGTACAAAAAATGCGCATAAATTTGCAAAAGACCTCAAATGTTTTTTTTTTTTTTTTATTTGCAGACAGACTGTTTTTAATTATTTTCCTTTATTATTAATTATAACATTTGGTTTCTTTACTTTTTTGTATAACGAATTTCTTAAGAAACGCGATAAGGTTACGACCGGAATTGCTGGCAAAAAAACTAAAAACTATAAATAACTAAACTGGAATTCCGCACTTTTTTATAGCTTCGGTAAATGTGTTTGTTTTTTACTTTAGTTTTATTTCGAGCATTTTGCGGTGAATTTCGTTTATGTGTCTGCAGATTTCTCAGGGTTTTTACCTTTTGAACAAACTACTAAATGTGATATCCACTATTGTGGCACTGAAGTACGAGATTCGAATGCGCAACGCTTATATAGCGCACACCGATTCCGGGCTGGCAAGAAGCAGAGCGCGCGGCGCTCGAGCTTTTTTGTTGTTACCCCACCAACGGTAAAATACGGGCTCTCTCTCGCTCTCGTGAGCAGCGCCGGGGAAGAGTTGTGTGGGAGAGAGAGAGAGGGAGGGAGCGCGAGAGAGTGTTGTTGGTCTGGGGAGAGCGCCAAAACGAAGCCGAACGAAGGTCGAAAAGAAGGCATGAATGAATGGGGCCTGCCCGTGTCTGTGACTGTGTGTGTGTGTGAGTAAGACGCCTCCTAGTCGTAGGTGTCGCAGCTGCTGTTGTTGTTGTTGTTCCTGCAGTTTGGAGGCTGCGAGCAAGTGATGACGCGTGTTCTTGAAGCAAAAGAGAAGAGAGGCGAAGAAGAGAAGTCGCGACTCGCGACCCAGTGGCACCATCTGAAAAAACCATTTGAATACTCTCCAGAAGGTAGAGTGTCCTGACTTTAGGAGGGTCCATGGCTTTTTATAAGGGTATTTCTTGTTATTGTAAATGTTTATATTTTTTAAAGATACAAAATCTTACTCTTCTCAGAAAAGCCTTAAAGCTTATCAAAATTCTTGCTAAATCAAGAATTAAGTTTTAGGTTTCTTTAGCTAATTAAACCCTATAATAATACCTTTACAGTGACTATACATATTTGTACCTTTGTTTATATTTATTCATATTTTGTTCATGAGAAAAATGTTTATAAACAAAACAAGAAAACAGGGAATCGAATAATTCTCTTGACCTTTAAAAGCAAAATCTTTGAAACATTTAACATTCACCATTTAAAACGTTTTTCTGCGCTTCAACCATTATAATTTAATATTTTTAAAAGTGAAAGGCCTAGAAAATTATTTATTTATTACAATTTAGACACCTCTTGTTTTACCACTATTAGGACTTTTAAACTGCATTGTTTCTTATGAATTGGTAAACAATTAAATCAAATTTTGAATAATATATTTAACAGCAACATTTTTGCTTTGGCAGTCTATTATTAAGCAAGAAGGCCATCTATTAATAAGATATTTGTTTACAAATATGTAAACATGGTTCGAGAAAATTTTGCACATAAACAAGATAATAATTAAAAGGTGCAAATCTAAGAAAATTAAACATTCAGTATGCGTATTTAAGAATCACATGCATAGCTTTACTTTTAGTAATGACTTCATTTTAATGCAAACATATTAGTTAGTATAACTTCACATTCGGTGTGTTAGCCTTTTCCCCTAAGTTTATATATTTTTATTGATTTGTTTTGGCCCGCTATGTGGTTATAGTTATGGTTATGTTATGCTCAATGACCAATTGCTGCTGGATGCTGAGAGTTTTTGTAGTTTTTTTATACATTTGTATATATTTCCTGAGCCTCTGTGTGAGTGACAGCCAATTGATTTTTATTTACACACATATTTTCAATTGATTGTTATTAAATTGACTTTGAGGCGCGTGCAAATTTTCTGGAAGCCTTGGGAAACATTTTGCGTGTGACTTCAAGTCCAGTTCCCGATCGTGAATAATATTCACTTTAGTTTTTTGGGGGCCTGACGCAAGTGCAACCAAAACAAACCGATGATCGATGATATGTTGGCAAATAATTAACTGCCACAAGTGTGCTTGTCGTCTCTCGAATTATGGTTTATTGGTTTATTCATTTATTTGTTTTTGTTTTTTTTTTTTTCGTTTTAAATGCCAAACAGGCCTCCCAAAATAAGCAAAGAAAATATCAAGGGGGGCTCGTCCGTCCGACGCTCTCTATTTCATAACACGGCATAAACATTACGCGCAATGAGACGACACAAAATTCCAAGTACTCGGTTTCAGTTTATTCGCAGATACAGATACTGAAACGTGAATACGACTATAAAGCAACAGATACGGATGAAATACAAGGCAATGCTCGAAAGTAACGGGTCACCCTGACCAAAAAAAAAAGAAATCACCAGAATGGTATTTCAACAATATATGTTTATTTACTTATTTACTGATAATTAGCTATTAGTTATAGCTAATAAATCATTAAGAAATTGAAATTATTAAGGCTTTTTTAAACATTATCAGATACGAGAGGAATCTTAGTTGTTCTGGCACTTCCTCTGAAGTATCTCGAGTTGTGATTAATCTTTTGATCTGAAACTTGGTACCATATTTTATTCCGCAATTATAAAGAGATTTGTTAAGTTTGCAGAAAATTGGTGAATAATTATTGCTCGCAACTGTTTAATAAACAAAAAATGCTTTATGACTAAGACTACAAAATGTGTTTATTAATAATTTAATATTCCCTTTAGCCTAGTAATCGGTTTTTTGTTAAAAAAAAAGTTAAAATCAGCCTAACCATATCTTGTCACGTATTAGATTTAAAATCCGTGTTAAAATTAGTTCAAGACATTAGATAACAACCATTATCAGTTGGGCAAGTCCTTTCAACTTTTTGTTTTTATTTTAATGGTTTTACGAGGGGGCTCGTTTTTGGTATTGAAGACCCCCCATCGATACGGCGCCACTGAGCGAATATTTTGAACAATTAACGGAAACTTTTTAATCACGATTCTTCGACGCACGCGTTCGATATTTAACGATATTTCCATTTCCACCAGTGACCGTCAGTTGCCCTCGGATCGGTTTGGATCGTACTAATGTACAAATACATATAAATATATTTGGCATGACTCAAGGCTCTCCTCAGTCCGTATTCGAAGAAAAGTTATAAACAAAAACAAAAGTTAGAGCTCTCTGAAATTTGATGGATTTCGCTTAAGCGTGTTTCTCGATCTGCGGGAAGGTCAAAAAAACAGAGAGTAAAAAATGTTTTTGAATGCAAAAACTTGATTGACAGGAATCGCCAGAAAGGGAAAGGTATATATGAAGAGAGGGAGGGAGAAAAAGAGAGCTAATGAAATAGGAATTCAAAGTGGTGAAAAAGCCAAAAAAAACGTAAGTGCAATGAACTTTAAAATAATTGCACAGAAAAAGGGAGTACTGAAGGCTGGAGTATTTGGAACAGCACTGGGAGAAAATAAGGAAGCCTTATTTAAAAAAAAAAAAATAAATATTAACCAAAAAAAAAAATAATAAAATAAAATAAATGTACTTATTAAGCCAACTTAATGAGATATAATTATGTTTTACCTTTTTTTATTATGAGAAAAAATTCTTGTAACTCTTCATTGGAAACCATTAACCTGGGCTAATCACAGGTAGCTTAAGGTGGGAAATATAATGTATTTACATACATAGTTCCACCAATCATGGTGATGAAAACAAAAGATATTTATATGATTCATGTTAATGGGGTTTTCATATTCAAGGCTCTCCCTTAACTTATCTTCCGGTAGATAGGCGTATCGCCCCGTTCTGATTTCTCGCACATGACGTAACTCGCGTGAAGCTTTCACGTAATTACCCGAGTACTGTACTCGCAAATCACAGTCGCACTTCCTATTTTTTTCTATTTTTAAAAGCAGACAGCAACAAAAAAATAAAACAAAAAAAAAACAGCAACAGGCAGAAATGCCGAAAGAAGCGTACAAAATGGCAAAAGAGACGAGCCCCCGAGCTGCACGTACGATAAAGTAGAGCGAAAGAAACCGCAAGAGGGAGGGGCAGTGCAGGCGGCAAAGAGAGAGCGCACCTGGCAACAGTGAGGGGGCGAGTGCAAAGGGAGAGCACCGAAGAGAGCAAATACTAGTGCATCAACCTATGAGACGAGACTTTGTAAGGTGGCGCAGGCGCGCGTCTTAAAAAAGCTGATGCAATTGCGCAGTTATTGCATCAGACGTTTTAAGCGAATGACCACTGTTTAAATAAAATTGAGTAAAAAAGAAGTTTAAACCCGAGCAGGTGAAATTTTAATGCTCTTAAAAATATTAAGTTGGCCTTTTTACCCTACTTAAAGCATAATACACCGTTTATAGTAGACATTTTTTGCACAAAACAGTTTTTAAAAAAGCTAATAAACACTTTAAAGTTTTTTGTATTAAAATAATTCTTTACTTCACTTCAGAGTGAATACCTCCCAAAAGTATTACAAAAATACTCGAAAAATCCATAAAATAAATTCTCTGAGAGTGTGTCTGCTGAAATTTTCCATACGCTAATTAAAGAACTTCAACCGAACGAACCCTTGACGTCCTCGTGGCCAAATTGAAACAAATTGCTAAAATCATTAAAAGCTTATTTATCTAATTGGTGTTGGAGTCACATCAATTTCGCGAAAGACTCTTTCTCTCTCTCGCCAAAAGAAAAGAGAGCAGTAAAAGAGTGAGCAACCCACAACACACACACACACACTTACAGCCACACGTGATCTGGGCTGCTCTCTTGCCGCTCTTTTCTTGTATTTCCTTTTTTTCTGCAGCTAAATTTAGCGCTAAGATATCAAAATATGTAAACGGAAAAGAGACCAATACGTTAAGTTAAGCATGTGATGCCCGGCCCGTCGCCCCTCAGTCTCTTTCATCACGCGCCCAGCCAAAAAGTCAGCATTTTCGTATAAGAAATATACATACTGTATGTGTGATGTGTGTGTGCTTGTGTGCGCTGGTGACGTTGCTGCTTTTGGCAAACCAGACGAGCCTCCAACTAATACAAAGCCAAAGCCCCTCAACAAACACACACACACACAGGGGAAAAAATTAAGCTCTGCCACGGTAACTTTGCTCCACTTCTAGATTCCCAATCAGACTTTGACTTGCCATTTGATTTGCTGATTTTATGGCTGATTGGCACACTGATTATGACGAATTTTGGTCTGCAAATATTTTAACAATCGCTCAGCGCCCGCCGGTCGTACTTTAAACTTAGTCCAAGTCATTGATCCACCGACCGATACGATCCGATCGATCGCTGCCCCCTAGCAAAAAAAAAAGCTCATCGTATCTCGCACACACACACCCCTCTCTCACTCTCTTTATCTCTCTTTGAAAAGGGGTGGGGGAAAACTGAAAACGAAGCTTTTTTCGCCAACTAATCATTAGAATTTGACTTTTGTTTTCTAAATTTATACACGGCTAATTTTCAATGGGAAGTGAGTGCCTCTTTTTTTTTGTTGTCTAGTTCAACACTGCAACACGTGTGCCCATGACTCTTGGTTTTTTTTTTCTTGTTGCTTAAAGAGAAATTAAGATACTTTGAAAAAGGTTTGTTAATATATTATTAAGTAGTTTAAATATATCAAAAAATTATGTTTGCTTATTGTTTTTTTTTATTGTATAATTTTGATTTTTAAATAATTTTTGTATTTTATTATTTGTCATACATATCTAATTATTATTATTCTTTAAAACACACAATATTAATAAAAGTTCAGTATCAACAGCTGTCTTAAGGGAAATAACAGTAAAAAAAATCCACTTGCAAAGCTTTTTTGTTTCTTTTTGTATCTGAAAATACTCCCAATGGTACTTCTTTTCTCCCAGTGTAATAACTGAGACTCAGAGAGATATAGTCTGGCGGCGGCATCCAGGTAATTAAGGCAAGCTAAATGGCAAGACCAGTGCCCTTCAGCCAAGGTCACACTGGCGCACAGTCGCACTGTCCAACTGTCCATCTGTCCGCCCTGTCCGTATGTCCGTCTGTCCGTTGGGATTTCTGTCACCAAAGCAACCGCCAGTGACCAGTTCAAAGTTGCGAAGTTGCGTCAGAGAGCGCTAATAGAAGTAGCAGGTAGTAGTATTGGTATTTTGTATCTGCGAGATACATCATCGCACACACATCGGAATAAACCCACACTTGAACTCATTCGATCGTCTGGCTTGACTAGTTAGTCATAAGGTTCTTAGTATCTGTCTGCCAGTATGCAAAGATTAAAATACTTAAAACGAGTCTGCTTTCGGCGGCATTAATTGATGCCGTTTTATTTATAAATCATCTCATGAATATGCGCATTCTTTAGAGGGTAAAACAATATACGAAATGTGGGTTCCGTTTTGAGAAGGGGTAGCGGGTGGTTTGACTTTAGTTATCGTACGATGGTTGCCTGGGGCAAAAGCTATATATTAACTATATATTAGCAGGGAGCTAAGGCATTCCCCGGCACAAATATGCGCAGAAACCTTTTATTATTGTTAAAAAAACAACATATAAGGGCAAGAATTATGTGCGAACCACTTAAATAGCAGCCTTGACTTACGTGCAAAAATGCTCAATAAATTATTTCGATATCGTTTATAAAAAACAAAAACAAAATGTCCGGAAAGGGGTCGAAACTAAATTCAGAATCCGGTCGAGAGTTCCACCGCCGCCACGTGGCCAGTCTCAAGTGAGCATTCTGCGAAGCTCAGAACATGGCCTCGGTGGCGCAGTTGGCAGCGCGTAAGTCTCATAATCTTAAGGTCGTGAGTTCGAGCCTCACCCGGGGCATGTAACTTTTTTTCTTGCTCTGTTTATTTTTATTTTTTTCTCTTTAAGACTTTACCATTAATGTACAGATTTAATGAATCATATTAATAAAATAATTTGATTTAAAATAACATAAATGACGTTTTGTATCCTGAAATTGTATTTATAACCGTTTTAGTATTCATTTTTTCCTTGTAAAAGTACTTAATAATTTTGTACCATTAAATTTTGTTTTTCATTTTCTATTTTAAAACCTTGTTATTAATAATTTGTGAAAAATAATATAAAACCAAAATACTAAATAACTTTGTACTTTTAAATTGTATTATTTATTTTCTATTTAAAAATATTGTTATTGATAATTTATTAAACAAAAGTATACTTGTAACGGAATTAAAGTTTTCTATATAAATTTTTTTTAATTAAAATTTTTAAATTAAAAATATTGTTAATGCCTATTTTAGCCACACGTTTTTTATATATATTTGAACTCTTTCCTGTTTTTACATTTATATTTTTACTTAAATTTGTTATTCTCTATTTTCTGTTAGTTGTAACAGCTCTCTTATTTATTTAAAATAAACCAGAAAAACAGCTGAATCAGGGCTATATAATATCTTAACTACCTATTTACCTTATCACACAAATACCAGCTTTTGTTTCGCATTTTATTTAAATATTTTGACTGCATGCAAGCGTAGCATCTCGCAGCTCCAGAATCCCTTAATATTTATATAGCAAAAAATGTCATAAAATTACGGCGTGGCGTGTGGCCTGGATTATTTTACGGTTACAAAAGGCGAACCTACCCGTAATAATTCAGTTACAGTTTTAAACTGTGCAATTACACGGCCATTATGCCTGACATTAGCTTCTTCCAGCTAGCAACGAGACAGCAAATAGATATATAGATATATCCCAGAGCAACCAGACTGAACCCGAACCCGGAATGATGATGGGGAATGATCAAGCGGGTGTCAATATTTACCAAATATAAACTCCAACGCCCACGTAGCGTCTCGTCGCATGAATGTCACGCGGCTGTCAGTGGGTTAAGGCTGATCTCATCGGGCTTAATTTTGTCATAGGTCGGAGTTTAAGGGTATTAAAAATTTATATAAATGACCATAAAGCAAAAATATTACATATATATTATTTAAAAACCTTTTTAGATATTTTATTAAAATTATAAGGCTTCTATATTATTACCTTATGATATTTTTATTTAATAAAAATTTGTTAGGATGAGTTAGCTTATTTATTTCTTTATTATTATGAATGATACAGTTATTAATTCATAATTTGTAATAAAAAGTAAGCTTATTCATTGTTCATTATTATTATGAATGATACATTTTTTACATAATTCATAATTTGTTATAATAAGTAAGCTTATTATTATTGTTTATTATTCATTACTTTATGAATGATATATTTGTTAAATCATATTTGTTATAATAAGTAAACTTATTCATTGGTCATTATTCATTACCATTATGAATGATATATTTGTTAATACATAATTTGTTATAATAAGAAAGCGTATTCATTATTATTAATATAGAAACCTTATGATGTATTTATGAATCAATAATTTTGTATTATAAGTAAGCTTATTCATTAAGTTAATTCAAAGAAACTTCTATGGATTCTTGGTTTACCTTCTACCCAGTTTTTACTTTTATTTTTTTCCTTGTGCATGTCCTTATCCCTTTAGGATTATTTTAGAAACCTTTGGAGGTCTTCAGTTCTTTATTAATTCCATAAAAACCTTAAATGTATTATGTAAAGCGTGCCAGTCGAAGCAAGGTCAGGTCCATATAACACAGTTACCAAGAAACAGGCAGATCTGTTGGGGAAACATATGGCGCATTGCCCTGCGAGTGCTCGCGAGTCCCAAATTTAAAGGCAAATGGAAAATTTTATGGAAAATTACCGAGTCAGTGTGCTCCAAATGCAGGCAGGAGTGCAAAGAGTGCAGAGATTTTTCGAGAGACAAAAAAGATTCCTCTGAGACAACAAACGAAAATCAAAATTTTCCATTCCAACCACTGCAATGATCTTCGAGTGTGTGTGAGTCTGTGAGAAAGTGCCTCCACCTCCGCCGCATACCTCTCTTCTCTTCTCTTGTTTTCTGTAACCTCAACCCCCCCTTTGAGAGACTGAGCTATACCCCTTCGATTCTTCGGTTCTGCGTTCGATGATGATAAATTTCAAGTTTGCACCGCTCGCTCACTCGCCAAGCGTTCTCCGATCTCTTGCACATGTGATCGGTCATATATGTATCGTATCTCGTCTATATGTATTTTGGTATCCGAATGTGCCAGTTATTGGTCACTCGTAAGTGGAACAAGCCAGAAAATGCTACGTTTTGTGTTTTTTTTGCCAGCCACCAGCTGTATCTGTGCAATTTCGTTGAGTGTATTGTGCATTGCAAAAATGTTTTGCGCTTCTCGAGATCTTTCTGGGGGTTTGGGTTCAGTCTTCTAGGTCTTCGGATTCCGTACTTGGGTATTATAAGATAAAAAATTGCACTAAATGGGGAATTTACCTTCAAGGGACTTAAATTCAAACAGTAAAAAAAATATATGGAAATATAACTTATTTTTTAAAGTTCCTCTAAAATTTGGTACTTGGGAATTATAAAGTCACCTAAACAATTCAATTTATTAATATCTTCTGACGAATATCTTGATAAGCAAATCACGCAGATTAAATCGTAATAACTATCACTCACTTATTGGCTGATTAGTAGTTTAAGAATAATATTTATCTTCACCTTTGTACTGAGCTCTCATTTGGCATTATCCCTACTTTTTTTTTATCTCTCGCCTTGTTAATTTCTCCTAAATGCCTGAATTATTTTACTCACACCGCCAGCTCTCCGAAAATTAACATTTAACCACTAACATTCACACCTTCAGTTCGGTCACATGTGCGACTTTCCACGAAGCGATATGGCAATGTGATCTAAAGCCGGAAGATATGAGTAAATTATGAATATCGGTAAAAACAGAAAAAAGGAAAAATATCACCCACACAAAGTTTCCACACGAGGCAAGCGGGAAATTTCCAAAGTGCGTAGTTGGGGAATATTTTTTATAAAGAAAGAAAACGAGATTTTTACTGTGAATCGTAGTGATTATGATCATATAAAGTCATCATAATCTAAGAAATATTTTAGTGACTAATATTTAAATAAATATGATGTTTTTTTTTTAGGTTAAAATATTAAAGGGATAAAAAACATTTTTATGAAACACACAGCTTTTTATACTGGTTCTAGAAAACATATACTTTAATCAAATAAAAAATTCTATGCTGTTAAAAGTCAGCATATTTTATATAAATTCCAGAAATCCCAATTTGTTCTGAAATAATGAATTAAAATAAAGAAAAAATAAAGAATTAAAATAAAGAATTCAAATAATGAAATAAAATAAAGAATTAAAATAAAGAATTAAAATAAAGGAATAAATTAAAGAATTAAAATAAAGAATTAAAATAAAGAAATAAAATAAAGAATTAAAATAAAGAAATAAAAAAGGAACTACGCGAAGGGCATCTAAAGTACCCAAAAAACCGATACTCGCATAACGAAAGGATGCACTTAAGAGAGCATTTTTCGCTGCGCTAGCAATAAAAAGAGAGAGAGTGGAACCGTAAAGAGCGGCGACTGAAGAATTGAAGAGCGGGTTTTGGGGGCACGTTCGTTTTGTATTTGTATTTGTATTTTTTTTGTTGTTGTTTTTGTTTTTGTATTTTTTTTTGCTTGCTGTTGGCTGCTGGGCGACAAGCCCCCGTGCATGACGTCACGTAAGCGAGAAACCGTTACAACAAATGCGAAACGAGTTGTTAGAGCGAGATAGGCCTATAAGCGGGGGAAGAGAGATAGCAGCACATGCAACGTGACACGCGAAACGAAGTAAAAAAAAAAAGCAAAAAGAAGACAAAGATTGATAAATAATAAAATATATTCAGCGACATGTGACCAATATCGGCAAAGTGCAGCAGCGATAAGACGCAGACACACGCAGATATTAAGACCCCGATAAAAAACAGTCGCTTGGGTGCTAGTTTTGACGGTTACTCGCCATGATCTATAATATATATACTATATGGTCTATATATAGTCCTTACCCAGAGATCCCAGACGGATTGGATTCTCGCCTTGAACTTACTTACATAACGACCCAGACATATGGATGGCATTTGCATACCAATTCCGATCCGATTCCATTCAATAGTCGACTCAATTCCGATCCAGTCCGATTACCCCGTCTATATAGTCTGGCGATCGAGCATTAAACTGGAATTTTAATCAGTCGTCCGTCCCAAGCTGTCGACTTGTATCGGCAGACCTGCGGCTCACCAATGTATTAGCGATTTTTATCAGGTATTCCGGAATCCGGACAGGTTTGCTGCCATTACACTATATCCAGTGATGGGGCATGTAGAATATGGAATAATGAATGATAAAAAAAAACACCTATAATAAATCCTTAATACCAGATATAAGCCCCATGTATACATATGTGGTATTTAGGATTAATTTAAGGGGTTTTTTGAAAGGATTGTATAAAAATTAAAGTTTTTAGTCAGAAAGAAACAGAAATAATCAAGTATTAATTGTAAACATGATTAGTAAGTGTTTATAATTGATAATTGATTATTTCTGTTTCTCAAATTTTGTTATATTATTAATTATAAACATGAATAGTAAATGTTTATATTTAATACTTGATTATTTCTGTTTTTTTCTGCCTAAAGAAATAATCAATTATTAATTATAAACATGATTTGTAAATGTTTATAATTAATACGTGAAACAGAAATCTGTTTCTTGTCCGTATGTTGAATTCGTGAGTTTCTTTTTATGATAATAATTATATGGTTTTTAAATTGTACCTAAAAACCTAAGGTACCTAATAATTATATGATTTTTAACTGTACCTAAGAACCTAAGGTAACTTGGTACCTTCGTTGTACCTTAAAACATTAGAATTTAAGATAAACTTTATGAAATGTTCTTAGAATTTTAAAACGTTTTTTTTTTTGTTGGTTTGGAAATAATAATAAATTGTACCTAGGTCAATATTTATAAATTGTACACAAAACTCTGTTTTATATATTGTACCAATTTATTCTTAAGACATGAGAATTTTAAAGATTTTTTATAAATATACATTTTCTTGGCTTCAATTTCGATTTCTTCGATTTTTTGTAAATTAACATTTCCTTGTCTTTGATTTATCACAAATACTTTTCCAAATAAGTAAATATTTTATTTATTAAGAAAATAATTTATTTTTTGAACATTAGAACGAAATTAGTTCTAAATAAAGTTCTCTAAAGCAAGGCTTACATTCTTGAGTACACATTCTTCTCGATCATTCCCAGACTTGGCATAATTAAAGTTCACCTGTTAGCCAGTTAGGTAAACCGGGTAACCCGGCCCACAGCTTCCGTCTGGCTAAAAGTCAGGTGAGGCCTGCGAACGGAGATCGGCTGAGAGCGCTGAGGGCGTCATTGTCACGTTTCGTTCGAGTCAACATTGTGCAATTAAGTCGTCTGTCTGTGCGATTTGCGATTTGCCTAATGCATATATATGCATATATATGGATATATATATATATTCCCTATAAACGGAGTCAAATACCGATCCGCCTGACTTGAGGCCCAGACGACAAACCCTCTCTAAACGATGGCAATTGAACTCGAGGGAAATATATATATAAATATTATATAGGAGAGAACTTGACAGATTTTTGCAATGACGCAGTATATATATCTTTACGCTAACATTTCATATCGCGCTTCCACCTAAATGAATCAAATTGCCATACACTTTTATTTATTTAAATGAAAACTGGAGGCTTGATCGATTATTCTACGAGAATTTTCCCTGTGCCTAGGCCGAGCCCTCTAAAAAAAAGCAAGCAGGAAAATTTTCCATCGTTCCAACGTAATTGTTTATTGACTCGATTGACTCTTCTGTCTGTGCTTCTATTACGAATCTAGACGAATTGAAAGGCAGCGATGCCATTTCATCAAATTTAGGTATATATTTTTTTTTACTCGTTTGTATCTTACGCAATCTAGGTCGCTTTTTGAACGGAACAAACTTAAGAAACCAATTCTGTGACGCTGCTTCTCACTACTCGCCTTTCTCGAAAAACACCTGTGTCAATGTACGTGGGATGCCGTAGGCGTAAAAGGTGAAATCCAAGCGGTATGTTCCCGATGGGACTGGCATATTGATCTTGCTGAAATCCAGAGCGAACTTCTCCACCGTCATGTGGTTCTAGGAATAGAAATGGGAAATTAAATAAATATATAATTACTAGAAAACATGTTTAAAGTAAAAGATGTACCAAAAAGAGGAAGATTTTGGGGTCTATCCATCCTCATATTTCAATAGAAGATCAGAAAATGATAATATTAGAAAATTTTAATACTAGAAATTATATTGAAACCGATATTAGACATTTATATTGCTCTCAATATCCCAAAATTCCGATAACTTAAAATGTTGTATATCAAATAATATCGTATTTAACTTCTAAATATCATATTAGATTTCGTTTCTGATTTATACAATGAAACCCTCTTAAACCCATTAAAACTTCATAAAAACAACGCCTGAACTCACCTCCATCCAAGGACAACTTTGTATCGAAAGGAAGGAGGATTAGGGGTCTTTCCATCCTCATATATCAATAGAAGATCATAAAATTATAGTTTTAGAATTGTATATCGATAGGAAAAGTATCATATTAAACTTTTTCTATCGATATAAATATCTAAATATCGCTCTCAATATCCCATAATTCCGATAAATAAAATTTTTAAATATCAAATAATCTCGTATTTAACTTCTAAATATCATATTCGATTTCGTTTCAAATTTATACAATAAAACCCTCTTAAACCCCCCAAAAAATCCTTTAAAAAACCCCCCTGAACTCACCTCCTTCCAAGGACAACTTTGATTAAAGTTGCTCTGCTTCCTTATGGCATCAAATATAAATCGCTCAAAGGACAATTGGTAATTGCTGCTCGCCATTAGTTTGCAGAAATCAAACAAAACGTTGTACATAAATGGTCTATAGCCATCGCGCCTTTGAAAGCATTGCAATCTCGCCGTCAGATTCCGAATGGGAATCTGCTTGAGGCTGACCTTCAAAGAGAGCTCCACCTGATTCCTATGGACCACCTTAAGGCGGCAGTATTCATACTTTGTAAAGCCCCTCGAGGTGGGCAAGTCCATGCACTTGACATTGGTGAATTTTAAGATTTTGGTGCCCTAAAAAAAAGAGATTTTTAAATTATAAAGATTTTATTTAAAAATAATTTTTCTTACCAAGGAAACCTGCCATAAAAGAGCCAGGAAAATGAAGCCTTGCCACAACATTTTCTAGAAATGAACCGAAAGCCTTTGTCTAAGTTCAATAGAATTATAATTTCAACTAACAAACCCAACCACCATTAACCCCAATATCAGATTATATATTATAAAATTATTATTTCTATATTTAAAAAGCAATTTAAAAATCATTTTCAAAGCTTGCGCTTGATTAACCCACTTAAGCAATTTTAAACAACGTAATTTCTTGGGCAACTTTTGACTAGTTCAAAGACCATTAAACCCAACTGAAAATTAACAAAAAATAAAACCTGAAAGTCAAGATTAAAGTCAGGGCCCGCCCTCAATGGCTATTGACTTCAACTTCAAATTACTGGCAATTCTTGGAAAATATATGTTAACAATTTCCTGTTGCCGATCGATTTTCTTCTCCCTTTTTCGGTTTTCGCTTACACAAAAGTGCTAAAAATGGGGAAATTGTGAGGCGATTTTTCACACCAGAAACAAAAAAACATAATTCCTTGACTCATGCTCGGTGGTGTATGATTCGCTTGTTAAATATATAATTTTATCATTGTTTTTATGTTGCTTCGCTCAGCAGAATGCTCGTCGTTGCAACGCCAGCCAAAGCGGCGTATACGTGATGCCGTCCAACGACGACGACGCATTTACCTGCTTGTTCTGTTGATTGTCATTTTTCGAAGGTGTATTGTAAATTTTCTGCCGACGCGCTCGTATTTCGAAATGTCAACACCGCCACCTGCACCAGGTATCCCAAGCGGCTCAGGTGATGCCCAGGTGCACAGAGGAAAATTAGGGGGGTCTCTAGGTAGAATTTGAAAGTAATTAACTTGTATTGTAAATATGATGATTTCCTTTTAATACTTCGATTATTTATTTATAAATTATTAAGGCTTTTTTGGCAATGAATGTACATACAACATTTATGCATTTTATATATTATTTTATTTGATAATTCTCCATTCTGCCTACTGTTTCAGCGTCTAAAAGTATGCTATGATTTTGAATGCTGTTATAAATTCTTTAAAAATGTATTTACTTATTAATAAATTAAAATACAACATTTATGCATTTTATATATTTTTTTTATTTGATTATTCTCCATTATGATAACAGTAGGCAGCGTCTAAAAGTATGCTATGATTTTTAGACCTGTTATTAATTCTTTAAAACATTTATTTACTTATTTTAAATTAAATGTACTTATCAAGATTTTTTACAATATAAAAGCGGTGCATATTTTTTATACCCCTCTAAAAGTATGCTATTATTTCCTTAAACTTCTTAAAATCTTAAAACTCTTTAAAATCCCCCAAGATTTGCCGGAAAAATCAAATGACTTTTAGAAAAAGAATTAAAATGTATATAAAAATCATTAAAAAATTACATTTTTATCATTTTTTCCGTGTAAAAATAATAATAAGTAGCTAAAATAATTAAACCTTTTTTTTTGCCTTGACTTGGCGAATTTTGGGGCGGTGTTCTGAGAAAAATGTTTTTGTCGCCAATGAAAACCGATGCGTTCCAAATACGGGGCCGACCAGTACAGTGACCTCTCCCACGAACAACAACAACAACAAGTTAAATTATTAACTGAAAATCGAAAAAAGAGGCTCTCGCGCTGATTTGTGATTTAATTTAGTGGTTTCACCTTTTGTTGAATGAACAAATTTTTGCCGATTTTGGTGTGAATATTTTACTGAATGAAGGCATTTCCGTTGCTGATATTCCAATATCGAATAACTGCAATCGGAGGACATTTTCAATAGCTTGTTTTCTTGTTTTTTATATTTTTTTGGTTGTAATATATGTGAAGAATATTCACAGGAAATTACGTTGGTGTTTGAAGATTTGCGTCACGATCAGAGAGATTTGTTAGCGTTGCCGTTTTTTTTTCTTCTTTTTTTTGCAGCTAATTGTGGCTCAAAGTCGCCAGTGACGCGTTTTGCCAAGTGCACTTGTGGCACTCTTAGTGCACTTTTAGCATATATCTAAAGTCTGAGGAATCTATTTCTAGTTTACAAGTGTCAGCCAAGAGGCACCTGAACTTTTAACCCCTCGCTCATTGATTCAATTAAGAGATTTTGTGGAAAAACAAAAGTTGAAAATATTACGAAGATCGGTTTAAAGTGCACTGAGCAAAATGAGGAAAGGGGAATCAATACATATATTAATTAAATAAATAAAAATTAAGGTATTAAAGATTTTAGTAATAAAAGTGGAAAATATAAAACTTAAAGCCTTATTATATTTTGTTTATAAGCTAAATTAACTCTGAAAATAATTCTAAGTTTTAAAAGAAAAAGTACAAGAAATGCTTCTCAAAAACTCCAAAGGTTTCTAACTTTTTCTTTGAAAATAAACTTTTATTGATTAAATTCTTTTAATTTACTAAAAAAAATTCTTGCTAATATCAAAACCACATTAATTTATTTAGCATTTTTAATTTTAAACCGAATTTCCATAGATTTCTATAAAATTTCTTTATTCAATAATTTCCTAACTAAAATTACTTTAATTAATATTTTTCCCTTTTATATACTTTCCAGATTCCTGCCTTCGCTGCCAGGCGGACAACAAGCGCGATGTGATGGGTCGCCAGGATTGTGTGGTGGTTTGGGGTGAATGCAATCACTCCTTCCACCACTGCTGCATGTCCTTGTGGGTGAAACAGAACAATCGCTGCCCGCTGTGCCAGCAGGAGTGGTCCATTCAGCGCATGGGAAAATAATAAAACTCCAAAACCATATGCAGCCATCTCAACTAGCTAAGATCTGAACTTACTTTAAAATGTAATTAAAAATAAAAGAATTAATGCCAGAACATAAAAACATAAAAATAATTAATGTACGTATAAAATTGTATATATTTAAAGCTTATAAAGCCTTGAAATACCAAAACAAATAAGATATAATAATCATAAAAAACATAAATCTTGCTCTCCTTATAAGAAAAACAAAAAAAAAGAGTAAAAAAATATACATGCCCCGGGTGAGGCTCGAACTCACGACCTTAAGATTATGAGACTTACGCGCTGCCAACTGCGCC
>VNJR01010098.1:0-30916 GCA_008042585.1 Drosophila punjabiensis
GCAGGCGGCGCCCCCGCTCCGACGAGGCGCCGAAACGGTCCTGGCGCATCCGCGCGATAAGATGTTTGAGATGGGCAATCTGCGCTTCGGCGCTGGCCGCACGGGCTTCCGCGACCTCGGCACGCGCCTCGGCAGCGGCAAGTGCCGCGCGCAAGGCGATGATGTCGTCCGTGTCTCCCGTCATGAAGGCAGTTGATCACATGGGCGCTCAAAAGGGTACCAGTATATGCTGACCTGGCGCGGTTTTTATTATCCCGCCAGTTCAGGTCTCCATGTTTTCTGCGGATTGCGCCAGTCCACACCCTCCAGCAGACAAGTCAATTGTGACGGGGAGAGATGGATCGCTCCGTCCTTTGCCGAAGGCCACAGGAAATGCCCGCGCTCGATCCGCTTCGCATATAAGGAAAGGCCGATCCCATCGTGCCAGATCAGTTTCACCAGGTCGCCGCGTCGGCCCCTGAAGGCATAGACGTCACCCGCGAAAGGGTCACGACCCAGTGCTTCCTGGACCTTCAACGCCAGCCCGGGCATCCCCAGGCGCATATCGGTTACACCGGCCGCCAGCCATATCCTCAGCGTGGAAGGAAGCGGGATCATGATCGTAGTGCGCCCACAATCTCACGCAGACGATCAGCGGACAGCCCTGCGTCGAACTCCAGCCGCACACCGTCCGGAAAGACCAGGCTGACGGCTTGGCCGGACAGCGTTCCCTGTTCTCTCCGACGCTCCGATGGCTGCGGCTCGGGGGCCGGGGCTACCATGACAGGTATGAACGATGTCCCGCCTTTGGCCTGCGCTTTGGCCCGAGCCTCTCGCCGCCAGCGAAACACCAGACTGGGATGGATCCCATACTGTGCAGCCACCTCCCTTATGGGGCGTCGGCTCTCGTAGGACGCGATGACCACTCGCGCGCGAAATTCAGGGGCGTGCCAGCGGCGGCGATCCGAAACGATCTCGATCCGCGAGGCGTCCGCCAGCCTGTCCCGCTCATCGGTCTCTCTACCGCTCCTTTGGAGCCTCTCTGCGGTACTACCTGCGACACTCGCAGGTAGTACCGCGTCCCTATCTCTTAAATCGTTCATGCTTCATAGCTGAACCAGACCAGAAATATTCAGCAAGGCGTCAGTCGCCGGGAGCTTACGATATTCATCGTCAGATAACCGGGAATATGCTGGTCATTCACAAACGTTGAATACTGCCTGGCAACATATTTCAGGCTGTAACCGCCAAACAGGTGCCCGTCATCATAATCGAGGTTGAAGCCCAGCTGATATTTCGGCGTCTGCGGCGCAAATTTGCCTTTGCTGAACACAAAGTCACTGGCACCACCGGCAGCAATATTGCTGTCTGTGCGGGCGTTAATATATTCAGCAGAGAAATAGGGGCGCAGATGATACAGGATTGGCCGTGTGCCCACTTCCAGATCCACACCATCAGCATGAGAGTTCCCGCCGTTGATGCTGCGGGTATAGGTATAGCCTGTATCTGTTACCACGCTCTGCTGATACAGACGGTTGGTGAAGTTATAATGGAAGTATGACACAGAACCCATCACCAGCGGCCCCTGATAACGCCAGCCGAACTCCTCAGAAATGGAGATTTCCGGCTTCATGTTCGCGTTAGCCTGAGTGCTGTAGCTATGGGATTTTGTGTTGTAGGACCCTGAGTCATACAGAGACGTATTCATCGGAATACGGAAGTTGGTGGTTGAAGACGCAAAAAGCTGGTTTTCATCGTTAATTTTGTAACGAATGGACACAGCCGGGAGCGGCTGCTGCCAGGACCCTTTAATGTAACGCCCGGTAGATGTATCCGGCAGGTTATTCTGCCCATCACGATTAACCACAGCGTATTTCAGGCCAGCTTCAATCGTAAGGCGGTTATTCAGCAGAGAAAGACTATCCACAATGAACATGGTGTGAATACGGGTCTGCGTCAGCGTGTCACGATACTGAGCCGTCACACCGTTGGAATAGACCATGTTGGTCCCGCCGCCCAGCAGATCGTCAGGCTTGCCTGTTTCGCCATCAATCAGACTGAACGGTGCGGTCTGCCGCTGCTTTGAATATTCAAACCAGTAGCCCACGGTCAGGCGGTTAATGCCGGTGTGCAGCGTCAGTTTTGTCACCGCACCGGGGCGGTAGGTCTGCGTATTGGACGGGTTATACAGCAGCAGAGATTTTGTGTTGGAAGCATTATAAGGCCCGATAGAGCCAGTCACTGTCTGCTCACCATACTGCTGGCTGGTCAGGCTTTCATTATACGCACCGCCGCCGTTGCCATTGCCATACCAGAAATAGGGCGTTTCGGTCAGGGTCAGATTATCAGTGAGCGTAAAGGTAGACGGAGCACTGGCATAAATGTTGGTAAACGGGTTGCGGTGCAGCTGGTAATAATTTGCACTCGGCTTTTTAGGGTCCCATTTGCTTTCATAGGTGTTGTAAACACCTTTTGACTGCCAGGCCGCCATATTTGTGGACGGGAACAGCACGCCGGTTGACTGGTTGCCAACCAGCGAGAAAGACACAACGTTGCCTTTCCCCCATGCGCTCATCCATTTGGTTTCCCCATGCATCTTGTTCTGGCCACCCGGCCCGCGCCAGGACTGCTCAGCCGCATCGGAGAAAGAGACAAAGCCTTTGACGTTGGTATGGCCGACATAGCCGGTATCCAGACGACCAAAAATACGGCGTGCGTTATAATTCCCGTAGGAACCAACGATTTTCCCGCCCAGATGATCTTTCGGGTTCATCAGATACATGTTGACAGCACCACCGGTGGCGCTGATATGCGGGCTGTCCAGATCCGCAGAGCCCTGCTCAACATTGATACTGCGCAGGTTTTCCGGGTCCACGATTTCCTGCGGATAGACGGCATAGTTCCCGATATCGTTGATCGGGAAACCTTCAAGAGTAAAGCCGATCTGGCTTTCCGTCAGGCCACGCATGGTCATGTGACCACCGGACAGACCCATCGGGTCTGTCGAGGTGGTGTTCACCCCCGGCAGCATTTCAATAAGCTGCATCGGGTTCAGGCCGGTTGCCTGCTTTTCAATATATTCTGACGTGATGGTCGAGCGCGATTTCGGCGCGTCTTCCTTGACCATCAGACCCCCGCCCACCTGACGGTGACGGGCACCTTTGACTTCAACCTTTTCAGGAGCCTGATCGGTCGGAGCCGTGGAGCCCATCATGGATGGCTCACTGGAGGAAACTTTTGACGGTGCAGACGCACGCACATGCCCGACGTTCTTTTTCGTCGCATCAGGTTCTGCAGCAAAGCCTGCTGAGAACGGGAGGGTTGTAAAGCCAATCAGCGCGGAAGTGGCCAAAAGTTTCTGCATTGCGGTGAACTGTTCCATTAAAATTATTGTTAGGCGCAGCCCCCATTTAACACTGGCGAAATAAGATTTATTTTAAAATTTTATGACAGCCACCTAAAAACAACAGCCTGATGTTTTTTTGCAACAAATCGAAATCGGAATAATAAAAAAAATTCAGGAAAATTCAGAAAACTACATTTTTCCTGAGCTTCTTTTGCATTTCTTATTTTTTCAGACTGCTTTACGCACCTTAATTTTCCTCATTAAAAAATGCACCTTTGTTTAATTTTTATACATATTCGTATCAATCAGCAGGGCGCCGCATGCTCCCGGCGCACCGGGAGCATGATGCCTCATCCGTGGAGAAGAGGCTTCCCGGCTGCAGGGTCCGTCACGCCCGCGCTGCCTGTTTCAACATGCCCTGCAAAACGGCTGGTTACATTTGGCTCTGCGGATGCAAAAACCGTCACATCATACCAGTGGTGGCTTCCGGCCAGACCAATCTGCTCCTGCCGGACGCCACGGGCAGGCAGCACCACCGTCCGCTTTGCCATGCCATACGCATTGTCCTGCATCTGCACATTTTGTGGCCGGTTTGTATGGTTTGTCAGTTTGACAACAATCGCCCCTGCCCCGGTCTGATCCATCACTGAAACGCCGACATCCGGACGCCCTTTACGATGGAAATACCGCGCGAACCCATTCGGCCCGAGTACCATGAGACGCAGCATCCCGCCCGCAGGCACATGCCACTGGTCCTGCAACGACGCACCAGCCCCGACCGTATACCGGCGCGGCTTTTCATCTGACTGCTCCTGATAAACATAGAAGCAGGCCCCGGTTGTGCCATGATTTTCAAACTGAAGAGTGCAGGCTCCTGCGGGTCCATCCACCTCATTAACCGCAAGAACATAGGGCAGCGGGCGCGTTGGCCTGTGCCCTTTTTCTTGTTCGCCAATATCAGACAGACTGCTTTGCACCGGAACCGCCGGGTCAGGCAACTTGCAGGACTGGTCCGTTTTGCTCCTGTAATCCGCCGTATCCGGGAGATTTCCCTTCAATCCCTGCTTACGTGAGAAATCAAACGCGCTGGTCAGATCCCCGCAGACAGAACGCCGCCAGGGCGTAATATTGGTTTCACGCACCCCAAAGCGTGCTTCGATAAACCGGAGAACCGAGGTGTGGTCAAACACTTCCGAGCAGACAAACCCACCCGTGCTCCACGGAGACAAAGCCAGCATAGGGACACGCGGCCCAAGCCCGTAAGGCAGCATGTCTGCTGTGTAGCGTTTCGGCTCATGCGGCGTGAGACGATCATGAATCTCGCCGCGCGTATCAACGGTACTTTTCCCCGGCAAAACCGGTGTCGGCGGCTGCGGTGGCGGAACATGGTCAAAATATCCGTCATTTTCATCATACATGACGAGCAGAACGGTTTTTGCCCAGACGTCCGGGTTGGCTGTAAGAGCATTCAGCACACGGGCAATGTAAGTTGCGCCATAACCTGGGGTCCAGCGCGGATGCTCGGAATAAGCCGCAGGCGGCAGGAGCCAGGAAACCTGCGGGAGCCGGTCCGCCAGCACATCCTGCCGCAACGTCTCAAGCGTGCGCTTCGTCATGGCGCGCTGATAAAGCGGGGACGTCTCGGGCGCATCGACATAGTTGCGGAAGTTCATCAGCACGTTCGTGCCGAAATTGCCGTTCTCCACATCAGCCGGAGAAAGCCCCTGCTGATAAACCTGCCAGCTCACCCCGGCGGCCTCCAGCCGTTCCGGGTAAGTGGTCCAATTAAATGGTCCGGGCACCTTCGGGTAGAAAGCACGGTCAACCCAGTCCACATTGTCCAGCACCGGGCCACCGCCAACACCCTCCCCGTCCACGGTTCCGGTCATCAGGTAAAAGCGGTTCGGGTGCGTCTGCGTCGGGGTGGAACAGAAATAATGATCACAGACCGTAAAGGCATCCGCCAGCGCGTAATGATACGGAATATCCTCACGCGTGTAATAGCCCATGGTCATGTCGGTCTTGTGCCGGGGCCACTGGTCATTCCACCCGGCGTTGATCGCGGCATGCGTAGGAGCCCAGTTATGGTCAAGGTCCAGAACACACTGCGCGCTTGTGACATGCGTCCGGAGCTGAAATGGCAGAACACGCCCGTTCCCGGGTTTTGCGCGCCACTGTGACCAGACCGGCGTTCCGTCCGGCGAGCGCACCGGGTGACGGTCCCCAACCCCACGCACCCCGTTCAGGTGGCCAAAATAATGGTCAAAGGAGCGGTTTTCCTGCATCAGCACAACAATGTGCTCAACATCTTCCAGCGTGCCGCTCCGGCGTTCCGCCGGAATAGCCAGCGCACGGTTAATGGAGGAAAGGAGACCCGCTGTTACAAGTCCGCTTCCGCCCTTCAGAAGTCCTCGGCGCCCGATAACCGACATACATGCCCTCTCGATTTCACATGCTCACAAAACTCTTTTGCGAACAGACAAGAGGCAGCTCTATACAGAAGCAACCCTCTCCGCGCCAATAATGACAGGCTTCATCATGATGTCACATATCAGAACATCCCGGACCTGATGCGGCGTACTTTAGACCTGCACTGTTCCCAAGAGTAAAAATATTACCTTTCCGAATAGATACATTTTTCTGAAAAAACGATACTCCTCAGACCTCATCAGAATTTTTGAAGGCCTTCTCCATGAGACACTCTTTCACCCATCTCGCTGCGGCAGGCTGCCTGATGCTTGGTCTGACAGCCACAAGCACACAGGCGCTGGCATGGGGGCGTGAAGGCCATCAAGTTGTGGCGGCGCTGGCGTGGGATTACCTGACTCCCGATGTCCGGCATAAAATCGACCTGCTGTTAAAGCAGGACAAAGATACTCTGACCCCTCCCGACTTTCTCTCCCGCTCAACATGGGCCGATTCCTGGCGCAGCGCCGGCCACAAGGAAACGGGCGAATGGCATTTCGTGGATATCGAGCTTGATCACCCGGATCTCGCTCAGGCGTGCTACAATTTCCCGGCGCAGACCAACCCGGCCAGCGGTGGCCCGGCAAAAGACTGTGTGGTCAACAAAATTCCCCAGTTTGCAAAAGAACTCGCAGCCCCGGACACACCGCCTGCTGAGCGCGTTCTCGCCCTGAAATATCTGGTCCATTTTGTAGGCGATCTGCACCAGCCGCTCCATGCGGCCGATAATCATGACAAAGGCGGTAACTGTGTCCGCCTCGCGCTGGGTGGCCCGCGCACAACCAACCTTCATTCCTACTGGGATACCGCTCTTGTTTCAGAACTGGACCCGAACGCCAAAAGCCTGAGCGACTCTCTCTTCATGCACATTACCTATGATGACAAGCAGGCATGGCAGAGTGGCACCCCCTCTGACTGGGCACAGGAAAGTTTTGGTCTGGCACGAACCTATGCTTATCAGCTGAACACCGTAAAAGCTGGGTGTGACCCGGATAGTGCACCCGTTGAACTCCCCGCTGGCTATGATGCCGCCGCACGCACTGTTGTTTCTCTCCAGTTGATGAAGGCAGGGGTTCGGCTGGCTTACCTGCTGAACACAGCCTTGGCGGACGTCCAGATCAAACAATAAACCGGGCTTAGCCCCGCGCCGGGGTGATGTATGTTTCCCATGGAGCAAAAGCCGCCCTGTTATCAGGTTCAGGAGATCTGCTCTCAGATTTCAGCCCCGGCAGGCCGCATCAGAAGCTGCTCCATTAACGCGTGGAAAGATGCCTGCCCTGTAACAAGGGCGGCCACAGCCTCGATAATTGGCACATTGACCTGATGGCGACGGGCCAGTTCAGTCAGAGCCAGCGACGTGGCGACCCCTTCTGCCACGCCACCGGCTGCCGCTTCCGCGCCTGATGGCGTGTGACCTTCACCTAATGCCCGGCCAACACGGAAATTTCTGGAGGATGTGCCGGTACAGGTCAAAAGCAGATCCCCCATTCCCGAAAGGCCGGACACAGTCGCTGCATCGCCCCCAAGTGCTTGCGCAAGACGGCTAATTTCTGCCAGTCCTCGCGTTACAAGGGCTGCACGCGCATTTTCTCCAAGTCCTGCGCCAATTGTCACACCCGCGGCTATCGCAATCACATTCTTGGCTGCACCGCCAAGCTGGACCCCGATAATATCCGTGCTGTCATAAAGCCGAAAAGCAGGCGTTCCCAACAGATCCGCCAGAGAACGCGCCTGCCCCTCCTCCCGTGCCGCGATAACAGCCGCCGCGGGAAGCCCTGCTGCAACCTCATGCGCAAAATTCGGCCCAGACAACACAGCGCCCGCATGGCCCGGCCTGATGGCCTCAAGACTATCCAGCGGAAACTGAAGTGTATCGGGTTTGACTCCTTTGCAGCACAGAATGAGAGGCGAGTCTGTTTCGATCTGTGTTAAAATGGACGCCAGATGCTGCATAGGCACTGCCACAAGCGTTACGTCAGCACGGAACGCGAATGCATTTGTCACGGTAATGCTTGAAGGCAGGGGAAAGGCACTCAGGCGCGGCATTGCCCCGTTCAGGAGGCGAGAAGCCGGGTCTCGCGCCCAAAGAGACACCGCAGCCCCGGTCCGGCTGGCATGGAGAGCCAGCGCCGTTCCCCAGGCCCCCGCACCAATAACGGCAATATGCTTCATTCTCAGCTTCCCATAACAGCGGCACTTCTGGGTTTTCGCCTATAATTGCAAACAAGACGACCACCAATTTTCCGAGGCAGCCCTCTTAAGCCATACAATTTTAAAAGCTACCGCAGCTCATACGCTGAAGGACGCAAACATATTCAGAAAATTTCGGCTCTTACGAAAACAGGCCCTGCTCCTTTCGGAACAGGGCCTGCCTTCAGGCTACAGACTTAAGAAAATATCAGGCGCTGAGAACCTGAACATCTTCCTTCTGTGCTTCAACAACATACGGGCCAGCGGCAACAACGTTGAGGCTGAGCAGCCCCATGTTACCGTCTGTGAGGCCAGACAGCGGCAGGACAGCATTGCCTGCGGTCCATGCTGCTTCAGCCTGGCTTGCATCAGCATGCCAGCCTTCCGGCTTGGTTTCAGCCAGATGCACCAGAATGTTTTCCTGACGAGCAGCCGTTACAAACGTGATGTCACCGACAGCAACACCCATCTGACGACGATCATCCACAAACGGGCCAATCACATCAGCCGGGCGGCTGGCGCGAGACACGATGCGCACAGAAGACACATTCGCCGGCAGCATGAAGCTATAACGCTGACCTTCATGACGAACCGGGCGAACAACAGCGCCTGTCTCCGTGACCAGATGCAGATCGGCATCGTTGGTCAGTTCCACAACGTCAGCATGACGCAGACCTTCTGCAACGCTGCTCTTGCGGGCTTCCAGCTTGCGGAACAGCGGCTCTACAAATGCGCGGTCAACACACAGTTCTGCACCGGCATCTGCTGCCCATGTCTTTGCACGGCCACCAATGCTTGCAACCTTGCCTTCCTGACGGAAGGAAAGACGGTTCCCCGTATCCAGATAGCTTTCCGTCAGCATGCCATTAGCTGAAATGACTGCATGTTCTGCCGTTTCAATATGATAATAATCATAAGCAACAATAGACGTATCGTAGAAGATGGAAGAGCCGTTTACCAGCATACGCACCGGCACAAACTTACCATCGAAGAACATGCAATGCTCTGACGTAACCAGAAGGTCTTTATAAGGCACACCTTCAGCAACAGCACCTTTAAGAATGCGAACAGGATAACCAGCCTGATCGGCAGGCAGACCAACGTGAGCTGTTGCGTGTGCTTTACCAGCCCACACGACCGGACGAACACTTTCCACACCCGTTTCCGAGTCAAAAGTGACTACTTCGTCGCCGATCTGCAGATCTTCAACCGCCACTTCACCATCAGCCGTGCGGATCATGCTGCCAGCAAGGAAGCAAACCACGACATCAGCATTCAAATAGGTTTTTCCGCCAACTGTTGTAACAGTAAACGTTGTACCTTCGTTCGCAGCGGGAAGCTGAAAAGAAGAAGTGCCGCTGATAGGAGAATTATTGTTTGTCAATGTGTAAATTCCATCAACATAAGTATAACCATTAGCAGTCATACCATCAATAATAATCGTATCATTTGGAGTTATATTTGTGATAAAACCAATAATACTTGGAGTAGTTCCTGCAGCAATTTCAATCGTACCACCACCACCTGCAGGGGTATCTGGAGAACCAGAGAATTCAATAAGGCCAGAAGTTGTTGTTGCATACCCCCCGAGAATCAGAGTTCCACCGTCGCCCACAACAACTTTAGAACCTGAGTTAATAACATCACTGTTGACTAGTGTAAGACTACCGTTGTTCGTAACTGTTATGGGAGAAGAACTTGAGCCTATACGCCACCCATCTGCCGATACAGATACGCCAGCATCAATAACCACATTGGCACCCGTCGTTGGAACAATGCTACTATTTGCGTTAGCCCCAACAATAGTCCAGCCATTATATTCTGAGGTTATTTCAATATTTCCGCTACCATTCGGTGTCAGAATAGCATCATCCCCATCGGGGCTTATCAAATGTACAGAATCCCCATCGTGGCTTATCAAATGTACAGATGCGACCATAGTAGCCTCTCTTATTCGTTTCATTAGGCCCGCATGACAATTCTTTGCGAGCAAAGTTAATAACTACAAAACAATTAATCTTCGTTAAAAGTTAATGCAATAAAAACATTTGTGGTTAATGAAAATTAATCATCCCTGCATATACCAAACCTGTTCTGTCGGTGTCCCCAAAAATGATACAAAGCCATTATGGCCTGAAGGAGTCGTCCTTCGGCGAGGCGACGATGCGCTAAGAAATGGATGATAGCTGCATGCATAAGGTTGATATTAAGCCGAACGCTACTGATGCGGCAGCCGTTCATACCGTTGAGACACTTGTTGCATCGCCGAAATTTATGGATTGCCTGAAGTTCTGTAATGAGACACTTCTCTCCATCCATCAGCAACTTCCACGCGAGGTGCGCTATGTTGCCGACATGCGGCGATGGATTATGACGCATGGCGCACTAAAACTAAATTTTGCACATCAGCTTGATTCGCGGTCTCCCGCTCTGACAGCTTCCAATCTGTACCGAGAAGTTGTCCATACCGGCGCCGTCAGCCCCAATACCGTGACAAATTATCTAAAAGAAATTGAACACCTTGGCTATATAGAAGCACTACCTCGCGGGGATCGCCGTCTGCGCGCCTATCGCATGAGCGCTTTTTCTGAGCGCATGTTCTACCACTATCTTACCGTTCACCTGAACGGACTGGACATTCTGGACGGGCATAAGCGTTCTGATGCCGCGCAGAGTGACCCGAAAATCCTGACACACATGCACCCGGTTTTTGCCCGCCTGATGCTGAAGGATGCGGCATACTACCACCCACCGGCATCTATTGCGCCGCTGGTTCATTCAACTGTGGGCATTTCCGTCCTGAATGAGATGACACGCAAAGCCGACAGTGAATACTATGACGAAAAAGAGAAAGTCTCAGTTTCGCTGGATAGCGCAAATGCCATGGCGCAATGTTATGGAACATCCCGAGGCAACATTGCGCGACTTCTGGCAAAAGTTCGGGCAGCGGGCGATTATGGACAGAGTGATAAAGGGCACTGGGTCTCAAAACAGTTGTTGCAGGAATACTACCGCTGGCAGGCCGGTAAGCTTGCTAATATTTCTGCGGCTTATGCACACGCCTTTAAGGCAAGAGAAGTTTCCCGTATGAGCACTGTTTGAGATTAAAGCCTACTATGCAAGCTTTTATATTTTAGCGGAAATTTACAATCTGATGGCGGAAGGGGTGGGATTCGAACCCACGGTACGGTTACCCGCACGCCAGTTTTCAAGACTGGAGCCTTCAACCACTCGGCCACCCTTCCTGCATCAGAGTGAAAGCCTTATAGCCATGCCCGCAGAGCCTGTCCAGCGGGTCAAAATGGGTTTTGTCGGAGTTGTTTCTCTCCCTTCGGCTTGCTCTTGGCCGTCTGGAGTTGTAAAAGCCCGGTCCTTACATCCATCCATTCAGGGACGAGTTATGAAACAGCAGGCGAACCTGATCCGGGCCGGACAGGTCATCGAGCATGATGGCCGTCGCTGGACGGTGCTGAAACAGCAGATCATTACCCCCGGCAAGGGCGGCGCTTTCATTCAGGTGGAAATGCGCGACCTCAAAACGGGCAACAAAACCAACGAACGCTGGCGTACAGCCGACAGTGTCGAGCGCCTGATGACCGAGGACCGGGAATATCTGTATTCCTATACCGACGGTGAATCCCTCGTGCTGATGGACCCGGAAACGTTCGAGCAGACCATGATTCCGGTCGATCTGCTGGGTGATCAGGCACCGTTCCTGCAGGACAACATGACCATCAATGTCCACCTTGTGGAAGGCGACCCGGTCGGGATTGATCTGCCGCCGCAGGTCACGCTGGAAGTTGTTGAGGCAGACCCGGTGGTCAAAGGCCAGACGGCCAGCTCCTCCTACAAGCCTGCAAAACTCTCCAATGGCGCAAAGACCATGGTGCCACCCTTCATTGAAGCCGGTGAACGTATTGTTGTCCGGACTGAAGACGGCTCTTACGTCGAACGCGCTAAAGACTGATCTTTCGCCTTACTCCAGACAGGACAAAACATAGTGGCCATGCGTCTTTCCCCCGTCATGATGGTGATGCAAACCGCTGCCCAGAAGGCGGCAAAGCGTCTCCTGCGCGATTTCAATGAAGTCGAGCAGCTTCAGGTAAGCATCAAGGGGCCGGGTGACTTTGTTTCTCAGGCTGACCTGAGAGCAGAACAGACCCTGCGTGAAGAGCTGGAACGGGCTCGCCCCGGCTATGCCTTCCTGATGGAGGAATCCGGCAAATCAGGCGGCGATAACTGGACATGGCGCTGGATTGTGGACCCGCTGGACGGCACCACAAACTTCCTGCACGGCATTCCGCACTGGGCCATTTCCATTGGCCTCCAGCGCAGACTGCCGGACGGCAAGATCGAACTGGCCGCGGGTCTGGTGTATAATCCGGCATCCAATGAAATGTTCTGGGCGGAAAAAGGCACAGGCGCGTTTCTGAACGAACGCCGCATCCGTGTTTCTGCCCGCCGGGACATGCAGGAATCCGTTTTTGCAACAGGTATCCCGTTTGCAAAAGTGCCAGCGCGCCAGCGTCTGCCGTTTGCCCGCGTTATGGGCAACCTCATGCCGCGTGTCGCCGGTATCCGTCGTTTTGGTGCCGCCGCACTCGACCTCGCATGGGTCGCGGCGGGCCGTTACGAAGGCTACTGGGAATTCGGCATCAAACCCTGGGACTGCGCCGCGGGCATCCTGATTGTCCGTGAAGCGGGTGGTCAGGTGACGGACCCCGCCGGATTGGATCTTGATGATATGCCCGACGATGTGATGATTGTCGCAGGCAATGGCAACATGCACGGCAAGCTGCTGGATATTGTGGCCGAAAGCCTGAAAGAAACACCCTAAGTTCCTAGACCGGAAAGGCAGTCTGCCGCCTGAGCCGACTGCCTTTTTATATCCCCTCTAGTCACACACCGCAGAGCGCGTAAGGTGGACCCTCCATGCAGGCACCCTTCCCTTCTGCGCATGACGCGCCCGCTCTGACCGCGCATCATCGTGGCTTTTTCCTTCTGACAGAAGACGGCGAGTATCTCACACTCTCCGCACCAGAACTCCGCTCCCGGCTGGACAGCATGCCCTGCCCTCTGGTGGTCCATGCGCCATCATTTGCGCGCAAACTGGATCTGCCACCACCGGGGCAGCCGTCCCCCTGGCTGGACCTGCTTGAACTCTTCACGTTTGTTTACCCGGCCCGGACTGCCGCCCCGACACCGCGTGGGCTGGCGCTGGCGCTTGGACTGGAGGAAGAACAGATTGGCCGCGCCGAAGCTGATCTGCTCCCCACGCTGGTCGAAATCATGCTGACGGAACTGGCGCGTCAAAAAAACGGACCTTTGGGGGACATGCTGGCGGCCCTGACAGTCCGGCTGGCGCAGGCAGGCTGGCCATGGGCAGGGACTGTTGTGGAAACACTTGGGCTGCCAGACAAGCTGGACGGCAAGGGCAATCTGCCAGAAGACGCCCTCCAACCGGGGGACGCCCTGCGGGTCTGGCGCGTTCTGCCAAAATGGGAAGATGTCGCCCCCCGGCCTCCGCCAGCCTCGCATCCCATTACTCCAGCGGAAGCCCGCACACGATTGCGGACTCTTCTGGGCGAAGGCTCAGAAAGCCGGGCTGGTCAGGCTGATTTCGCCAGCGTTTCCACCGCAGCGTTTGAACCCCGCACCCATCGCGGCAACCCTGCCGTTGTGCTGGCGGAAGCTGGAACAGGCACAGGCAAAACACTGGGCTATATTGCGCCCGCAAGCGTCTGGGCACAGCGCAATGGCGGCAGCGTGTGGATCAGCACCTATACGCGCCATCTACAACGGCAGATTGAACAGGAAACGCATCGGCTTTTTCCAGATGACGCGACACGCCGCCATCATGTTGTGCTGCGCAAAGGCCGAGAGAACTATCTCTGCCTGCTGAACATGGAAGACGCCGTCAATAGTGCAGCCTCCCGCCCGGCGGGTGTCACCATCGCACTCTCCATGCTGGCTCTCTGGACCCGCGCCACAGCAGATGGAGATCTGCTGGGGGGTGATCTGCCCGGCTGGTTTGGTGATCTGTACGGTCAGGGAAGCGTTTCCGGCGTGGCCGACCGTCGGGGTGAATGTATTCACGGAGCCTGCCCTCATTATCAGCGGTGTTTTGTGGAGCATACGATCCGCAGGGCGCGCGAGGCGGATCTGGTGATCGCCAATCATGCTCTGGTTATGGCACAGGCAGCGTATGCGCAGGCCGCAATGAGCGACGACGCCGAAGACACTGAAGAAGACGCAACCCCGTCCCGCTATGTTTTTGATGAAGGCCATCATCTGGCAGATGCTGCGGATGGCGCGTTTTCCGCCGAACTGTCCGGACTGGAAGCAGCTGAGCTGCGTCGGTGGTTGCTTGGGGCAGAAGGTCGTCGCTCGCGTGCTCGTGGGCTAAAGCGTCGTCTGGATGATCTGGTTGTCGGCTTCCCGCGACTGGAGGCACCGCTGGATGCCGCGCTTATGGCCGCTCACGCCCTGCCCGCACCGGGCTGGTCTGCAAGACTGGCGGAGACAGATTCTTCAGAGACCGGGCCACCCGAACCTCCTCCGATAGACGATCCTGACGGATTTCTGCCTCCAACTCCCGCTTTACCAGAGCCGGTGCTGGAAAACCCGACCGAAAGCTTTCTGCGCCTCCTGCGCCAGCAGGTGCTGGCACGGAGTGAGGACCGTCGGCAAACGCACCAGTATGGTGCGGTGGAATGTGACCTGCATCCGCTTATCCCGGATCTGACAGAAGCGGGGCAAACGCTGGCCCGTGCGCTCAGCCGGATTGCAGAACCCCTGCGTACCCTTGCTGAACGGCTTCAGGCCCGCCTGCAGGATGATGCAGACTCTCTGGATAGCGTGACCCGTGGCCGCATTGAAGCCATGGTCCGGGGGCTACGCCGCCGCGCTATCACCCGGCTGGATGCGTGGACGTCCATGCTGGATGCGCTGGATCAGCCGCCTCTGGCCGATACAACACCCACGCATATTCACTTCATCCGTCTGGATCGGCGGCAACAGCAGCGGCCCGGCGAACATGATGTTGGGCTGCATCGCCGCTGGCTGGACCCGACCATTCCTTTTGCCGCCGTCATGGCCATGCCCGCGCAAGGTATGCTGATCACATCGGCCACCCTGCGTGATCAGTCAGACACTCAGCACAGGCAGGATGAACCGGAAACAGAAGAAACCGAGCGTGCATGGGAAGCTGCGGAAGCCCGCACAGGGGCTAACCACTTCCCCTCCCCTGCCATTCGCGCCAGTCTGACCAGCCCGTTTGATTACGCCCGGCAGACCCGTACCTTTATTATTACGGACGTGGATCACGCCAGTATTGCCGATCTGGCCGCCGCATACCGCACACTGTTTGAAGCCTCAGGCGGCGGCGGACTAGGTCTGTTTACCGCCATTTCCCGCCTGCGGGGGGTACACAGCCGCATCGCTCCGGCACTGGAAGATCAGGGCCTGCCGCTCTACGCCCAGCATGTGGACGCAATGGATAACGCAACGCTGGTGGATATTTTTCGCACGGAAGAACATGCCTGCCTTCTGGGGACTGACGCCATGCGTGACGGCGTGGATGTTCCGGGGAATGCCCTGCGTCTGGTTGTGTTTGAACGAGTACCCTGGCCGCGACCGGACATTCTGCACAGAGAACGCCGCATTCACCTTTCGGGCGGTGATACCACCGGATATGACGACAGAATTGCGCGCCTGCGGTTGCGTCAGGCTTTTGGGCGGCTGATCAGAAGCCAGTCTGACAAAGGCGTTTTTGTGCTGCTGGACCGCCGCACACCCTCACGGCTGCTTTCGGCATTTCCACCCGGAGCAGAGGTCCGGCGTATGGGGCTGGCAGACGCAGCGCGGGAAATCAGGGCGTTTTTATAAATCGCGCAGTCCGGCTGCCAGATGGAGCGTGATACGCGGACCAAACAGGCAGACCAAAACGCACGTCCGGGCTTTAGGGCCCTTCGTCTTAAGCCGAGTTAGATCGGCTTAAGTTCAGTCGCGGCAACTTTACCACGCTCGGTCACGAGTTCGTAGGAGACCTTTTCGTTCTCATTCAGCCCACGCAGACCAGCAGCCTGCACAGCGGTGATATGAACAAACACATCCTTGCCCCCATCGTCAGGTGCGATGAAACCAAAGCCTTTAGTGGCATTAAACCATTTAACTGTACCGGTCGGCATAGGCGGGTAACTTTCCCAGATATCTCCTACCGGACAACCATATGACCGGTTACAGGATGTACTCATCGGGTCACGAAGATGCGGTCTTGTCAATCAAAATACCCATCTTCTGCGGTCCTTACCGGGCGTGTGCGCCCAGATGTTCTTCAAGGAATGCAAGGCTGCGCTTCTGCGCCAGCTTGTAGGCTTCCGGGTCAAACGACGCCCGTTGTGAACAGCCGAACCCATGCCCGGCACCATCGTACACGTAAATTTCAATTTCAGGATGCGCTGCACGAATGATGCTCACATCTGTGTGCGGAATACTGGTATCGGCCTCCCCAAAATGGAGCTGAACCGGGCAACACGGAGTCTCAGCAACCCGCGATGCAATCCCGCCCCCATACCAGCTTACGGCAGCGGCAAAACGATCCGTCCGGCAAGAGGCTTCCCACGCCAGCAGGCCACCCCAGCAATACCCGATAATACCAACGTCCGCCTTCCCCAGCGCTGCGGCGGAGGCTTCAAGATCCAGCAGTGTGTCCGCCAGTGGAATCTGGCTGCGCAGAGCAAGGCCGGTCTGGATATCCGCTTTTTCATAACCCAGCTCCACACCGCGCTCGGCGCGGTCGAACACGGCCGGGGCAATCACGTGGAAACCGTGCTCGGCAAATATATCGCACACATGCCGGATATGCCCGTTCACACCAAAAATTTCCTGCACCACAACCAGCGCATACGGCATCTCCGCATGCCCGGCTTCGTAAGCCGAAAACTCATGTCCATCGGCTGCTTTCAACGTGATAATCTGTCCCATCCTGATTTCTCCCCTGAAGAAAAATGACATCACAAAGAAAGTTTTCCACATTTCTTGACTCAGGGGGAGGACAAACCTATCTCCTGTTCTGGCACTCCCGGGGTGGGAGTGCTAACGCAACGCGGCGTTTATTACGCGCGGCAGATGCCGGTGGTGTTGCTTCCTGACAAGGGCGCCACCGCAGCAAACAGAATGTGGAGCGATCCATAATGACGAAGTTTCGTCCTTTACACGACCGGGTAGTCGTTCGTCGCCTTGCTGGCGAAGAAAAGACCGTCGGCGGCATCATCATTCCGGATACGGCTAAAGAAAAGCCCATGGAAGGTGAAGTGGTTTCTGCTGGTCCCGGCGCTCGCAATGAGCAGGGTCAGGTTGTAGCGCTTGATGTCAAGGCTGGTGACCGCGTCCTGTTCGGCAAATGGTCCGGTACGGAAGTGAAGATCGACGGCGAAGAGCTGCTGATCATGAAAGAAAGCGACATTCTGGGCGTGATTTCCGCCTGAGTGGACCGCGCTGATCCGCTTTTCGACCTTATAAACTGATCTCTCACAGGAGAATTTGATATGGCTGCCAAAGACGTAAAGTTTGGTGGTGACGCTCGCCAGCGTATGCTGCGCGGCGTTGACATCCTCGCTGATGCCGTAAAAGTCACGCTCGGCCCCAAAGGCCGCAACGTTGTGCTCGACAAGAGCTTCGGCGCACCGCGCATCACCAAAGACGGTGTGTCTGTTGCCAAAGAAATCGAACTGGCTGACAAGTTCGAAAACATGGGCGCACAGATGCTGCGCGAAGTGGCCTCCAAAACCAACGATATCGCTGGTGACGGCACGACCACAGCAACCGTTCTGGCTCAGGCCATCGTGCGTGAAGGCCACAAGGCTGTTGCCGCTGGCATGAACCCGATGGACCTCAAGCGCGGGATCGACAAGGCCGTTCATGCCGTTGTTGAGGAACTGAAGAAGAATACCAAAAAGATCACCACCCCGGCGGAAACCGCTCAGGTCGGCACGATCTCCGCTAACGGTGAAGCCGAAATCGGCGAGATGATCTCCGAAGCCATGCAGAAAGTTGGCTCCGAAGGCGTTATCACGGTTGAAGAAGCCAAGCACTTCCAGACGGAACTGGACGTGGTTGAAGGCATGCAGTTCGACCGTGGCTACATCTCCCCCTACTTCGTGACCAACACGGAGAAGATGACGGCCGATCTGGAAAACCCCTACATCCTGATCCATGAAAAGAAGCTGTCTTCTCTTCAGCCGATTCTGCCGCTGCTTGAAGCCGTTGTGCAGTCCGGCCGCCCGCTTCTGATCATTGCAGAAGACGTGGACGGTGAAGCTCTGGCAACGCTGGTTGTCAACAAGCTGCGCGGTGGCCTGAAAATTGCTGCTGTTAAAGCTCCGGGCTTTGGTGACCGTCGTAAAGCCATGCTGGAAGATATCGCAATCCTGACCGGTGGTCAGGTCATCAGCGAAGACCTCGGCATCAAGCTGGAAACCGTCACGCTGCCCATGCTCGGCACGGCCAAAAAAGTCCGTATCGACAAAGAAAACACGACGATCGTTGATGGCGCTGGCAAGACCGACGAAATCAAAGGCCGTTGCAAGCAGATCCGTGCGCAGATTGAGGAAACCACCTCTGACTACGACCGTGAAAAGCTGCAGGAACGTCTGGCCAAACTGGCTGGCGGCGTTGCCGTGATCCGCGTTGGCGGCTCCACGGAAATCGAAGTGAAGGAACGCAAGGACCGCGTTGACGACGCTCTGCACGCAACCCGCGCTGCCGTTGAAGAAGGCATCGTTCCGGGTGGCGGCACGGCTCTGGCCCGCGCTTCTGCAAAGCTGGCTCACCTGCACTATCATAACGACGATCAGCGCGTTGGTGGCGACATCATCCGCAAGGCTCTGCAGGCCCCGCTGCGCCAGATCGCTCACAATGCTGGTGAAGATGGTGCGGTTATCGCCAACAAAGTGCTGGAATCCGAAGACTACGCTTTCGGCTTCGATGCACAGGCTGGCGAATACAAGAACCTGGTTGACGCCGGTATTATCGACCCGACCAAGGTTGTCCGCACGGCTCTGCAGGATGCAGCCTCTGTTGCAGGCCTGCTGATCACGACGGAAGCCATGGTTGCAGAACGCCCTGAAAAGAAAGCCGCTCCGGCTGGCGGCCCTGACATGGGTGGTATGGGTGGTATGGACTTCTAAGAGTAACATCTAGTTATTTTTTAGAGTTCTAAACACCAGACAACAAAAGGTGGATGTGCTTTGGTAGCACATCCACCTTTTTTATTTTGAACCTAATGAATTGGCCCATGCACGAACCGAAATTTCACTATAAAATAATATTCTAGTATCTAGTTTATGTATAATTAGTCCACGCCTCAGCATGCGTATGGATTTAATTAACATCACTTGTTCTGAATCTTTAATGCTGGATAGACCTGAGCTTATAATTTAGAATATGCTCTGATTTGTTTTTTTAGCTCGGTCAATTGCCTCAGAGGAATAAGATGTCAGATTCACTTGCTTCTCCCAAAACGTTTTTAGAAGACGTGGAATGGACATGGGGTCCCCTTAACCTTCCTCCTATTACGACATCTTTGCGATTTGGCACTAATGGCCTGATTAAGGGATATGAGCACCCGAATGAACATTCCTGGACGCTGAAGGACGACATTCTTGAAATTCACGCGACAGACGGTCATTGCATGTGGCGGTTTGAGCAGGCAATTGACTCAGGGGATACCCTGACTTTCATTAGCTATCCTCAACAAGATCCTCTCTGGAATGTTTTCTTCGGTCTGAGCGCTTCAAAAGCAGATATTAATACCGTTATTGAGGCAAAAGAGCCATCATCTGCTCCTCAGACCACTGGAAAAAAAGCCGAAAAACCTGAAGGTATTCGTCTTGTTATCTGGGATCTTGACGATACGTTCTGGAAAGGTACTTTGTCAGAAGGTGAAATTATACCAGTCCAGAAGACTATTGATATTGTTAAGACCCTTAATAGTAGAGGTATTGTGAACGCCATTTGTTCACGCAATACTTTTGAAGATACAAAAAAACGCCTTGAGCAACTTGGAGTTTGGGATGATTTCGTGTTCCCCCGGATTGCCTGGGCTCCAAAAGGACCGCTCATTCAGGATATTATCGAAAAAATTCAACTGCGTCCTGAAACAGTCCTTTTTATTGATGATAATGTTACAAATCTTAATGAAGCCAAGCACTTTGTTCCTAAGCTCAATGTTGCGGAGCCTGATATTATTGACGCCCTGCTTGATGATCCCAGACTGATTGGCAAGCCTGACCCAGATCTAAGCCGCCTCAAACGCTATCAAGTACTTGAAACAAAACAAAATGATATGTCGGCCAGTGGGGGTGACAACGAAGCCTTCCTGCGAAAAAGCGATATTCGTGTCAGCTTCCATGCTGACGTGGATGCTGAATTTCCACGCATTCATGACCTGGTTAACCGAACCAATCAGCTAAATTTTACAAAAAATCGCTGGCCGGAAGATATCGAGGAAGCACGCCTTCGCTTTCTGGAAGAAGTTGAAGCAGATTTCGACACAGATGTAGGCTACGTAAAAGTCGCTGATGCTTACGGAAATTACGGTATCTGCGGCTTTTACCTCTCCAGGAAAAATGAGTTTCTCCATTTCCTTTTTTCATGCCGAACCATGAATATGGGCGTGGAGCAATTTGTATGGAGGAAACTGGGAGAACGTCATGTTCCAATCCAGGGCAAAGTGGGCTCAAACTTGGAGACACCAGTGGTAGACTGGATCCAGGTTGTTGATGATGTCGACAAAAGCTCGTCCGACGACCAGTCAAGCAGCAAGCGGCTGCAGGTTTGTATTCGCGGCGCCTGCGATATGATGATGACATCCAATTTCCTTCGTACCAAGGTCAATACCTTGGAAGAACTGAATTATGCTTACGAAGGGTGGGAAATTATTGCTTCACCCCGTTTTGTTTCCCTTTGCAAAGACATGAAGGACGAACGAAACCGCGAAATTGTTGCCCGCCTTCCTGGCATTCCGCCTAATCGTTTTGAGACGGATGTTCTTGCTGAAACCTCTGATGTTTATGTCTTCTCTTTCTCACAGGAATCTTTCCACGGACTTTATCAATCCAAAACGACGGGCATGATCATTCCTATGGGCCACTTTGGTCTTCCCTACCATCTTCCAGGAGGGCCAAAAGACAAGTTCGATTACACCGCTGTAACTTATGATGAACTGCTCAAGTTCGGTGTGGAAGGAGTTTCAGAAGAGCAGTGGGATTTCTTTAGAGACGAATTCTCTTTCTTAGGCGGCTTTCAGAAAGATCTCTTCCTGCGTGATCTGCGATATATGTTTAATCGTCTCCTGAACGCGCAGAAACGCGTCATTATCATTGGTCTTAACCAATCGGTGGGACGTGATCATAGGCTTCTGGAATTCTTTGGTGAAGTCAACGCCTTGGTACGCCCCCTCGCAACGAAATATGGCTTCGATTATATTGATATTAATGATGTTCTGAAAACAGAAGGTGACTTAGCAAAAGATGGAATGTTTGGAGGAGCGCACTTCGATCGACCTGTTTATAAAGCTCTTTCAGATAAAATTCTTAAATTGCTTCAACAAACCCATTAACCCACTTTTCTATTCGCTAAGCATCGCACAAGTCTTCACGTCGTAGGTTGAACAATGATCGCAACAAAACACTTTCAGGGGAAACCCGCAGTTGTCTCCCCCCCAGTTACTGATTTTTGCTGGATTTTTGGACCGACCAACGGCTCTCCAATATCTGATCAATTGGTCCTCAGTCCTTCAGGAGAGATCAAAGGATATTCCCATCCTAACGAGCGGTCCTGGCGGATAGAAAATTACCGTCTTTTGCTTTTGAATGAAGTCGGCGAGATCATGTGGCGTTCGATAGAAGCCTTTAAAGATCCAGATGGGCTTCTAACCATCATTTTAGAACATCCTGCCAACCCAGACACACGCTTCATTCTCAAACAACGGTCCAGCCTCGCCTCTGAGGTTCCCGTTTCTCCCACTATAAAGCAGGCCGAGCAGCCCGTTGATATTCATCCTACGCCTAATTCTTTAATAACACCTCAAGGCCTGTCCGATGCAGACTTCCTGTTCCCACCTGATCTTGAAGTAACGCCTGTAAAAATAGAAAAAGTATTATTGGTTGGCTCCTGCCTCACGGCTCTTTACCATGAGCAGCTTCAGGCGCGTCATCCTGAAACAAAATTTGACTACATTCCCTATAACTTCGTCAGCGTTCTTCCTGAGGCGCCTCCATCTCCGACATCAGATTATGATTTTCAGTACCTGCAAATCCCATTACGCTCCGTACTGAGTGATCGCGTCATCTGGGGTTTTCGCTTTAACGAAGAAGGTTTTACCAAGACCATCCTTCAGGACGCCTATAGCGTCATTGATGCCATGCTGTCCTCTGCCATGATTTATAATGAACGGCATGGCCTGCTCACTTTCGTCTCCAATTTTATTGTGCCGCAAATGAGCACCGCATCCAGCATGTACGAACGCGGTAGCAATAACGATCTGACGACCATTGTTCAAAGACTAAATGACTACCTCAACGAAAAAGTCGCAAGCTATAAAAATGCCTATCTATTGAACATTGATGCTGTCGCATCAACAATTGGTAAGCGTTATATTCTTGATGACCTCGTTTATTTCTATTCTCATGGTGCTGTTACTTATCAAGACTGGGATGACTTTGGTTCCATCGCAAGGAATGAACCCATCCCTCCTCTGGAAACAGTATATCCTGTCAAAAAAGATGCTTTTCTTGACGCCATTTTTCGTCAGATGGTCACCGCATATCGCACCACAAAACAGGTAGACCAGGTGAAAGCTGTTGTATTTGACCTTGATAACACACTATGGCGGGGTCAGATTGCCGAACATTATCGCCCGGAAGCCCAGCCCTGGCCGCGGACTGATGGCTGGCCTCTCGGACTTTGGGAAGCTATTCATTATCTTCGGGCACGCGGCATCCTTGTCGCAATCTGCTCCAAAAATGATTATGATTACGTCAAAACCAGATGGGACGACGTCATTGAGCCCAAGCTGATTTCTCTGGATGATTTCTCATCTGTAAAAATCAACTGGACGCCTAAAGCTCAGAATATTTCTGAAATCTGCAAAGAGTTTAACATCAAGCCCAAAAGCGTGGTTTTTGTTGATGATAACCCTGTGGAGCGAGCTGCTGTTGCGTCTGCTCTGCCGGATGTCAGAGTTATCGGCGGCAATCCTTATCTGACGCGCCGTATTCTTCTCTGGTCCGCTGAGACTCAGATTGCACGGATGACAGAAGAGTCAGGCAAGCGTGAGGAAATGATACGTGGGCAAATTGAGCGTGAAGAAACCCGCTCCACCATGGACAGGTCCGAGTTCCTTGCCTCTCTCAACTGCGAAGTCTCATTTATAAATATTACCAGCACAAATCAGCCAGAATTTGGTCGCACATTGGAACTGACGAACAAAACCAATCAGTTCAATACAAATGGCCAACGCTGGTCATTTGAAAACATTGCTGATTTCCTTAAAGCTGGCGGTAAAATTCTTGCGTTTAAGGTCAAGGACAAATTCACCGAATATGGTCTTGTAGGTGTTCTTTACTTAAAGGGCACGGAAATTACGCAGTATGTCATGAGCTGCCGCGTTCTGGGGATGGAAGTAGAAGAATTTGTTGTTGCAGAAGCTGTCAAACTTCTGCGCTCTGCTCGCTCAGGCGAAACCGATATCACAGCGACGATTAAGGAAACACCTGATAATACCCCTTGTCGCGAGGTGTATCTGCGCGCCGGTTTCCGGGAAACTGCGAAACAGGAGGGTGTCAGACAATTTATTCTGGATGGCGATGAAGTGCCAATGCTGCCACTTCATATCAAAAAGGCTTAAAACAAAATCCCCCGCATTACTCACAATGCGGGGGATTTTTTACTTAGATAATGTAGTCAATCGGTGGAAGCATCTGGTCCATACTTAAAGCTGGCATGCCAGAATGACGTGTTCCAACCTTGCGGGCAGGATTGCCGACCACGGTTGTGAAGGGAGGCACCGCTTCTAAAACAATCGAGCCGGCTCCAATTTTGGCCCCTTCCCCAACTTCAATATTTCCCAAAACCTTTGCGCCGGCACCAATCAAAACCCCTCTTCGCACTTTTGGGTGCCGATCTCCAGAATGCTTGCCCGTCCCACCCAGAGTCACTTCCTGCAGGATGGAAACGTCATCCTCAATAATGGACGTTTCCCCAACTACAATTCCGGTACCATGGTCGAAAAGAATTCGACGCCCAAGGCGAGCTGCAGGGTGAATATCGACACCAAAAAGCTCAGACCCCCGACTTTGCAAATGTAAAGCTAAATGCCGTCGCCCGGCACGCCAGAGCCAATGCGCAACCCGATAGCTCTGAACAGCATGGAAACCTTTAAAGAACAAAAACGGCGTCACATAATCCGGACAGGCCGGGTCTCGCTCACGAATAGCCACCATATCAGCTGCCGCCGCACAAACGATCTCTGGTTGCGCGTCAAAACTTTCTTTAACCAGTTCAGCGAGAGCGTCCGCAGCAACGGACCGGTCACCCAGCTTTCGCCCCAGTAAAGCCGCCAGAGCGGAAGCAAAATCTGTATGGCTTCGTATTCCAGTTGCGAGCAGACCTCTTACCAGCGGATCATGACATACACATGCCTGCTCCACCATCTCCTGCCACAGGAGAGCCAGCTTTGACGAACACTGACTAAATTCGTCAAAGTGGCTTGAAAGAATAGAAGATCCATGCGGCCAGTTCATACGCCGGTCCTTTTCTACAGCAACAGACTTCTGTCATTCCTGGTCCGAATTACAGACCCATGGCGTGCTTCACAAACGCCTTTCTTAACCGAGGAAGACGATGCACACCTGCAATTCCCATATCACGAGCCAGGCGAATTACTGGGTTATCGTTGCTAAACAACCTATCCAGAGCATCCGTCGCTGCAAGCATCAGCATATTCGCAGGACGACACCGCGCCTGATATCGTGCCAGCAGAGCTGGCGCTCCAAGATCTTCCCCTTTGGCATGGGCCGCCAGCAAAATATCGCTAAGGGCAATAATATCTCTAAAGCCTAGATTAAGCCCCTGCCCCGCAATCGGGTGAATGCCATGGGCGGCATCCCCAACGAGGAGCAATCGCGTATCTGTATAACGCTGAGCGTATTGAGCAGAGAGCGGATAAACCCAACGACGCCCGACAGGGGTCACTTTACCAAGCCGATTACTCCCCATACGGCGTTCGACTTCCCGCGCAAACAGATCATCCGGCAACTCTGCAAAACGCTGAGCCAAAGCATCTTTGTCGCTCCAGACAATTGCCGACAGGTAAGGATGTTCGTCAGTGCCGGCCATTGGCAATTGCGCAAATGGCCCCGCTGGGAGAAAATGCTCCAAGGCACCGTTATCATGGGGAAATTCATGAGCAATTGCGCATACAATAGCTGTTTGACCATAAGATAGTTTCGTCAAAGGAATACCAGCTTCAGAACGCAAACGGCTTTTACGACCATCTGCAGCGACGACCAAAGACGCTTTAAATGAGCGTCCATCCTTCAGGTGAATATCAGCTCCCTCTGCCTTTCTAACGACTTTAGCTTCTGCTGGAGCCAGTACCGTAATATTTGGCGTCGTATGAAGTTGCGCGTTCAAAGCCACACGCAAAGCTCGCGCTTCAACCATCCAGCCGAAAGGTTGATGTGCATCTTCCCGCGTGAACTCGAGAAACAAAGACGAGGCAGGCTCACCCGGACGACCATCTGTTACAAGAATATCTTCAATCGGGCCTGCAGGAAGGGGCAAGGCATCCCAGATACCGGCGTCTTCCAGCAATTTTTTTGGTCCCGCTGCAATTGCGTAAGCGCGACCATCAAAATCAGGATGCTCCATAGGCGGCAGGTCAGCGCGATCAACAATCGCGACACGGATGCCTGCAACTGCCAGGCGACACGCCAGAGATCCCCCTACAGGTCCGGCTCCAATAATGCACACATCAACATTCGGGAGGGAAGGATGCGAAGATGTGAACGCAGTATGAACAACAGACGCAGAGGAGGCAGTCATGACGTTAGTCCTTACAAACAGAGCCCGCAGATAAACGCCAGGGAACTGGCCACGAGCAACAACCTTCCTTCTTTTATCCCAGCCCAGCAGAAAGACTAGAGAGGAAGGCTCGTCAATCAGCCAATAATCTGGCATGTTTGGAGATAGACAGAATATACGGAGACTGAATGCTGGCTATCCTTCATGCTCTTCATTCAGCAAAAAAGACAAGGATTGGGATCTCATGAAGCTAGTGACCGCGATTATAAAGCCCTTCAAGCTTGATGACGTCCGAGAAGCTCTTGCCCCACTTGGTATTCAAGGGCTTACAGTCTCCGAAGTAAAAGGTTTTGGGCGGCAGAAAGGGCAGACAGAAATTTATCGTGGAGCAGAGTATCGGATTAGTTTTCTACCGAAGATCAAAATAGAAATTGCAGTCTCTGACTCTATTGCTGATGCTGTTATTGAAGCTATTTTAGCATCAGCTCATACTGGAAAAATTGGAGATGGAAAAATTTTTGTGAGTGAACTGGAACAGATAATCCGGATCCGAACTCAAGAAAGTGGCGAACAGGCCTTATAGGCAACCACATAAACAAATAAGGTGTTTTTTATTTATAATTTATTTGTTAAGAATGGTTTTTATTATATAACATCCAATATTTTCTGAAATCTAAGTTACTAGACAAAAATCTGGAAGGCATTTGCATGAGCATGTTACTTACCTTTCTAAGATCATGGACAATGCAACAAGTGTTGAGACGCAGCGTTCGTAATCTTGGACCGGCCTTCTGCTGACGTAACCTACATAAAAAACCACTCCACAAATCGCGCGATATAAAACATAAACCCTGTTTGACCTTAGATAGCTTGACCATTCCGACAGTGGAATTATGTTTTTACTTGTATTAGCTGTTTTTAATCCGCTATAGTAGATGCATGATTGGACCATGTTAGAGTCCGTTAGATCTTGAAATTCTTCCAATGTTATAGGGATGGGAGAAAGGGACGGAACAGGCACTTTTACGGACGAGACATGGGTGATCTGGAAAACTCTCTCTGATTAATGTAATTCGCCCGAGGAGCAAGACGCTGCCTCATGATCTGTGGCACACGGATAGCAGCGACCTACCTTCTGGTGTCATAAGAACGGCGCGAAATAGCGAAGCATTCTCACGGAAGTAGGTCCTTGGTTATGGACGGCACAATTTTTCATCCGATGGGGTAAACTGGGGGCGTGTGGGAACTCCTGTTCGAACGAGTTCAGAACCAACAGGGAGCAGCACTCGGTATGACTTTTCTGGATAGCACAAACATCAGGGCTCACCACAAAGCGGCGCGAGCCAAAAAAAGGGCTTCTTTCGAAGAGGAAGACCATCGTGAAGCTCTTGGCCGTTCTCGCAGCAGGTATGGTACGAAAGTCTACCTGATAGCAGAAGGACATGAAAAGGCGCTTGGCTCTGGCGCAAGCCATACTCGACAGCCTTCCCACCATTCCTGCGGAATGCCATGATACACCAGTCTCCTACCCAAAACGAGCTTATCAATGTCGGCATCTCGTTGAGAACCTTCTGGGCTCACCTCAAGGAGTTGCTTACAGTCGCAACCAGATACGAAAAAAACTCAATATCGCTCCTTCCGGTCATCCAAATCGCAGTGCCCCAGTAGACTGGATCATGCCCTAACTCCGAAAAGCTTAGAGAGCGGTAAAGCGATTTATAGTCGTTACAAGATATTCTGAAAAAAGAAGGAGCGCCAGAGAAGGCGCTCCTGACAAAGATATTAGCCTGCTTTCAGACGGGTGTTGCACTGGCTGTAATAGCCGCCACCTTTCTGAATCCACTTCAGATTGCCGTTTCCTGTGCCCGTTTTGTTGGTGTTGTACTGGTCAAGGCATGTTTTCATGCGGGCTTTACCAGCGCTGAGCTTGGCATACTGCGGTGAGACAGCACTTGGGAAGACAACGCCTGCTGTTGTGGCAGCGGCAACTGCCGGAGCCGTCGTGCTGGCTGCGGCCGGGGCTGTTGCAGGAGCGGCGGGAGCAGCGTCTTTCGCGGTTTCAGCCGGGGCGGCCGCTGCCGGAGTTGCTGAGGCGGCAGGTGCGGCTGCGGCATCACATTTAGCAGCTTTGAACTGCTTGTAGCTCTGGCCATCCAGCGTGCCGGCAGTGCGGGCGGCAGCAAAGCTGGCATGACATTCCTTGGCGCTCAGAGCATGAGCAGCCGGGGCGGAAAGGGCGGTGGCACAGCTCAGGGCCAGTGCTGCAAGCGCAAAGCGAGCGGAAGATGTCATAAGGAAAAACCTCATCCAAATGCAGGGCAGGAAGATGCAGCACCATGCCACAGCACCCTGACTGTCTCAGTATCTTATGATGAATAAATGTGTTTGGAAAAGGGTTATCCAAAGGCCGCCTTCATGCCTGAAAAGAGGAAGGCATAAAAAAAGCCCCCTCCAGCCGCATGGGGCAGGAGGGGGCCAGAAAAGACGGCAGAACAGAGGGAAGGAGCGCGTTAGTTAATCCGCTCTCCGTGCAGGGACATATCCAGCCCTTCAAGTTCTTCATCTGGTGTGACGCGCAGACCGATTACCAGATCAATGACCTTCAGCAGAACAAAAGAGATCACACCACACCACAGAATGGTGACAAGAACGGCTTCCCCCTGAACCATAAACTGATGCAGAGAGCCGGTAATTCCGGAAGGATTGGCATCCGTGGCGGACAGTGGCCCATAAGCAAACAGCCCGGTCAGCAGAGCGCCGACAATGCCCCCCACGCCATGCACGCCAAAGGCATCCAGACTGTCATCATAGCCCATAAGATGCTTCAGGGACGTCGCGCTCCAGTAGCAGATAACGCCTGTAATCAGCCCGATAATCAGCGCGCTCCCCGGTAGCACAAATCCTGCGGCGGGGGTAATGGCAACAAGTCCCCCTACAGCGCCGGAAATAACACCAAGAACGGTTGGCTTGCCGCTGCGCAGCCATTCAACAAGTATCCATGCGACACCTGCGCCTGCTGCTGCAATCTGAGTCGTTGCCATAGCCATGGCTGCACGCCCATTAGCCCCGGCGGCCGACCCGGCGTTAAAGCCAAACCAGCCGACCCACAGGAGAGATGCCCCGATGATCGCGTAAGTCAGATTGAAGGGGGAGAGATCATCCTGCCCAAAGCCTTTGCGTTTCCCGAGAACCAGTGCGCAGACAAGGCCTGCAATACCTGCATTGATGTGGACAACGGTGCCGCCAGCAAAATCCGCAGTTCCAAGCCCTGCCAGCCAGCCTACCGGACTCCAGACCCAATGCGCGATGGGCGCATAGACCAGCAGAGACCAGAGAATGGAGAAGACGCACATGGCACTAAACTTCATGCGCTCTGCATAGGCTCCGGAAATGAGGGCTGGCGTGATGATGGCGAACGTCATCTGGAACATCATGAAGAGGCTCTCAGGAATCGTCATCGTGGTGGCGTTAGGGGAATCCGCGCCAAGTGTGAAGGCAATATCGGCACCATTATGAATATGCGCACCAATCCCACTCAGGAATGTGCGTGACAGACCACCAATCCACGGGGTACCCGTAGTAAAGGCCAGAGAGTACCCAGCAACCATCCAGACAATGGACATAATGCAGCACAAGGCAAAAGACTGCATCAGTGTCGCCAGCACGTTCTTTTTCCGCACCATCCCCGCATAAAACAGCGCCAGCCCAGGAATGGTCATCATCAGCACAAGAGCCGTACTGACTAACATCCAGGCTGTGTCGCCGGTGTCGATAGCTGGTGCGGTTAAGTCTGCCGCATGCCCACTGCTGAAGCCAAAAAAGAGAAGGACACCTGTCACAAGAGCAACCGTCGATTGCCGGTTAAAATTTCTTGTGAAAGGCGGGGAAATGAAGTCCCGCAACGTCATGATTTCCGGCTCTCCTTTGGGTAATGTCTCTGATATCTAAAGATACTGATTGTTCATCAGTATAACATATTTTGTAAACATAACGTAGCCTCTGCGGAATGATATATAGAGGAAATTTCAAGACTAAAATTTATTTTTTTATGCTGTTTCAAGTGAAAAAAAAATCAAGATAGAGTTAAACTTAAGAAGTAATAATTTTATAATGTTCAGTAATAATATTCAAATATTATATATTTTATTGTTACGCATTAGCGAGTGAAAAGTGTGTATTGTCTTAATTAATAGAGAATATTAGGAAATTATGAGACCGATTGAGGCCGGTTGGGAGTTGGTCCAGTCTGCTGCGGTAGCAATTTGGATGATTATGAGAAACGATATTGCTGCTTTCTCGTGTCTGGTTGCTACTGACCACCACTCTTTGAGGCGCTCAATGAGATGCTGACACCGATAAACCCATTTGGGGTAGGGCGCTGGCGCATCACTGCGTTTCGTGGGGATGCAAAACGGTCGTGGAGCATGTCTTATAAGGATAGTGGGTCATGGGCCTCGCCTGAGGGTAGAGCTAAACTAGGAACTTTTCTATATCTGCCGAGCATTGCTCAAATTTTTATGTGATATTTAACGTGAATGCAGCCAAGTGGAGAAATCAAAGAACCGTTTTTTGAACTCCTGTCTCCTGATTTCAGGGCTATGACGTTTTGATCCGTGATGAGATATTACCCGCGCTGAACTGCTACGCGGTCGCACAGATCCGCTCCAGGAAGATAAAGCGGCGCATATTGTAGACGATGTCGGCCACCCAATTTTCATGGTGGCCCGTGTGATACCGACGGTGTGTATGAATAATCCCATCTGTGATTTCTGATCGGCAAAGACATGCTCAACGCGAGACCGGATAACGGACTTGCCCGCATTGGATCGCTGGACATGACAGGGCATA
>VNJR01010099.1:0-32044 GCA_008042585.1 Drosophila punjabiensis
GAAGCACTGCGTCAATTGCCTGGCCCACCACCATTCCCAAGGATCGTGCCGCAGTGACGACCGATGCCAGAAGTGTGGACAGGATCACCACACTCTTCTCCATATCCACGAGCGCTCAGCGTTATCCTACGCTTTCCAGAGCTAAGACCTACTGAGATTTTTTGCTGCGTATCCTCGCAAGGGGGGGGAGAATGTTCACGCCAAAAGGCGCTTATTTTCGAGAGGCAGTGTGACTCCGCTTGCAGCCTCACAATGTCCCGTTCGTTCTCTCTCCCTCTCTCTCCGATGAGCTTCCAATCCGCTCCCCGATGATATTTTTAAGTCTTCTTGTATTTAGTACCAATTTCTACATTGTCCAATAAACACCCAAGACGCACGTCGCGCAAAACCCCGAACAAGTCCTACGTGTTTTACTACCGAGTGCAATCCCCAGGTTAAAGCCGCCCCCCTCCAAACATAATGGATTAAGTTTAATTTATTAGTTTAATAATAAGAAAAGATAATAAGGAATATTTAAATACCTTTTTATTTTGTTAAATGTATTACTTAGAATCTGAATGCATCCAGCTAAAGCTGTAGTCTAACTTTCGACCTCAGTTATCCCCTCAAAATCACTGAGGAGTTCCTGAGCAAGAATCTCTCAATTCATCAGATTTGTGAGTTTTTCCCCGTGCAATGCTCACAGCTCCCTGCCCTGCAATTAGTTGCCCGGAGTGGCTATAAAAAGCAGGCCGAAACATTGCTCCCGACACTCGCCAGGAGCGACTGACCACACGACTTGCGGCTTGAAGGACCCCATTGATAGTATCCACTTGAGTTCATCGCCAGAATGATTGACAGCGGGGAGCCAGAGCCAGAGCCAGAGCCAGAGCCAGAGAGGGAGCCTGCCATTGCTGGCCACTTCTACCGCATCCCTCGGTTCTCGGCGAGAATCGTTGGCATCTGGCCGGAGATGAGAAGGGGCAGTGGTCCGTGGTACACCCATCTCCTGTTCGTGTTCGCCTTTCTGGTGGTCCTGGTGGGGGCTGTGGGCGAGGTCTCCTACGGCTGTGTACACCTGGACAACCTGGTTGTGGCTCTGGAGGCCTTCTGCCCCGGCACCACCAAGGCGGTGTGTGTGCTGAAGCTGTTCGTCTTCTTCCGCTCCAGCCGCCAGTGGGCGGTGCTCATCCAGCGCCTGAAATCAATGTTATGGGCAGCGCGCCGTGAGGAGGGCCAACGGATGCTGGTGGCACTGGCCACATTGGCGAGCAGGCTGAGCCTGTTGCTCCTCAGCTCCGGGTCGGCGACGAACACAGCCTTCAACCTGCAACCGCTGATTATGGGCCTCTATCGTTGGCTCCGTGAGTTGCCCGGTCAAATCGAACTGCCCTTCAATATCATGTGAGTATGATGGGGGAGAATATCCTGCGGCTCACTTCAATATCCTCGAATTCGAGTGCCCCAGTTATCCCTTGAGCTTTGAGATGAAGTTGTAAAGCGTACGAAATACTCGGTCAATTGGATTCAATGCAATCCAGATGCTATAAATATCCTTAAATTTGGTTTTGAGCTAAGCCTGAGGCATTCGTAAACCGCTTTTAAATTTGGTTGGTTGCTCCTTTAAGTATTTTAACTTTTGAATTTGAGGCTTATTTTGAACTACATTTGAAATATAATTAGTACATTAAATACATTATTTGAAAGTGCCGAAATGTATTGTAAATAAGTATTTTTCTTAAGAGTTAAAAATCTATTAGAGTCTTTAATGTAAGTTAATCATTTTTCTTAATTTTAATCCTTAGGAATTGTCTTAAATGTTATCAAAATAATATATTTAAGGTTTCTCCATGATTATCCTGTATTAACCATAAAATTTGTTCCTTATATTCAATCCATGTATTTAATTTATTCATAAAAATCCCTTTTCTCAGTGTCCTGTAATCCGAGATACTTAAACAAAAAGCAAGCAACTTTTCTTACTCAATCGATAAAGTTAATTAAAGCCTTCCGCTTTAGTCACTTTTTGCGCTGAAAATCTTTAACCAATTTGGTTAATAAATCGCAAGGAGTGGCAAATGCATTAATTATGGTTCGCCACTTGGACTCCCGGCACCCTTGGGTCACTCCTGAGATCGGGCATGGAATATTAATTTTAACACTCGATTCCCGATGCTCCTTGTCACCAGATTGCCGGCATTCGCCGTTCAGCCGTCTCTGTTTCCGGTCACCTACGTGCTGCTGACCGCTTCCGGCTTCTGCACTGTGTTCGCCTTCAGCTTCGTGGATGGCTTCTTCCTTTGCTCCTGCCTCTACATCTGCGGCGTCTTCCGACTGCTGCAGCAGGACATTCGCAGGATATTCGCCGATTTGCATGGCGGTGAGTGAATGTCTGTGTGTGTGTCGTAACTGGCAAAGATGACAATGGCTTTGCTCCTCTGACTTTTCTTGGCCTATCTCCCGATTGTCAGATTCCGTGGACGTTTTCACGGAGGCAATGAATGCGGAGGTGCGCCAAAAACTGGCCCACGTTGTCGAGCGGCACAATGCGATTATCGATCTGTGCACGGACCTAACACGCCAGTTCACCGTTATCGTTTTAATGCATTTCCTGTCCGCCGCTTTCGTCCTGTGCTCGACCATCCTGGACATCATGTTGGTAAGCCTTTTTTCGCATTTTCAGGGGCTCGCACTGGTTTTATTTGAGGGGGTTAAATGCCATGATACTTTAATATTATATTTTAAATTAGATATTTTCTATTTTAACAAGGTTATTTAATATAATAAATTTAAGAATTATTGAATTAACTAATTTAATAACAAGAAACCTTAGTAAATAAAATTCCCCTTCAAGAGCATTTTCCACAGCCGCCTCTGACCTTACACCTCGCCTGCATTTCACAGTCCGCTTTAAAAGTTTTTCCCTGTTTGCTGTTTTTTCCCCACCTCGTCCTGTCTTCCCCTCTTCACCTGGCTTTTCCTGACCTCGGCTCCTTCCCGATTTGTTTGTTTGCTTTGTGGCTGCGACTGCGGCTGCGGCCCTCCCGTGGCAATTTATAAGCGCATGAATTGTTACGGCTCCGAAAAAAGTTTTTAATGCGACTTTCGCACGTTTTCCGGTGTCCCGGACACCGGAGACCCATAAGCTGTTTGCCGCTGCAACTGCCGAGCGCCGAAAATGTTCGGCCGAGTTCTCCCCGCCTGCCCAATGGGATAAGCGGTGGCAACACTTCTTCTTGCGACTCAGCCGCTCCTTACGCGCCTCAAAGTGTTGAGTTATCCGTTCGAAACTTGTTTATCGCTCGGGAGTCCCCAGGCCAGCGATCTATTATCACTTTTTAACTTTCTTTTATCCGGGAATAAAAGCGGAAAAGTGAAAAACATATATGACACAAGGAGGTCCCCCAAGCGTCAAAGATACAATTTATAAATAAATAAAAAGTTTCACACAATCGAAATTTTCTTAAAGACTTTAAACTTTTGTAAGTAGAATATTTAACAACAGTTAAGGAATTTTAAATCATTCAAATTTTTATTTATATAAGAAGTAATTCCTAAAACAATTTAAGAAGCAAAATATTTTATATTTTTATTTGGAAATGCATTCTTTACGAATATCTGTTTTTGTACAAAGCATATTCACAGTTCTCTTTGGTTATTTAACATATTTTATGTACTCAACTATTAACCTTGGTCCAAATTTTCGGCTTGACCTTCTATTTGGCGCATTAGAAAACTAGAAAAACAAAAACCAAACCATTCAAAAGAAAGTCCAAAAAGAGGGAAAACAAATGCAGTTTATTGTGGCCAAATCCTATTTTGGGTCTTGTAAAATGGAGCGTGCTTTCAGTTTTATTCACTCGGCGACATGCATAAATCGCATAATTCTTTTTCAATGCCAAAATGGAAAGCCGGACAAGTGGAAAATGGAAAAGAGAGAGACAGGGAAACTGAGAATGAAAAGCTATCAGAGTGAGACCGCAACTAGCCCAAGACCATTTGCCAAAGAACATTGCTTTGATGCTTTCGCAAACTCGGTCAAACTACTGCGTAAAGTGTATTTAATAATCTGCTGCAGTTTTTCTCCACGCCACAAGCAATTTCTCTCCAATTAATGGCATCGTCTCTTATCTAATTCTCCTGCATTTTCATATTATTTTATTTCATTTTCATTTTCATTTCCCCTGCCCTCTGCTCTGTCTCTGTCTCCTTCGCAGAACACGTCGTCGCTGAGCGGCTTAACCTACATCTGCTACAGCATCGCGGCCCTCACGCAGCTTTTCCTCTACTGCTTCGGCGGCAATCACGTCGGCGAGAGTGTGAGTAAGACTACTAGCACTTTTCCCGCTTTTCCCACTTTTTCCCACCATTTTTTCTTTTTTTAGCGACCACTTTTCCACTTCCTTTTCACTTGCACCAAACCATTTTCATTTCCATCATTCATTGGGTTTAGGATACCCTGAAGAAGGGGTTGCATTGGGTTTAGTTTGAAGATAGTTGAGCTATATAATTTGTATATTTAAAAATCACTTGTGTTTATTTTGGATATAAATATTACTTACCTGGTTATTTGGTCTATTAAGGAATATATTAAAAATATATATATATCATTATATTTGTCTAAGTTAATAAGTTGCTTTTTTTAAATAAAGGTTATTATAGAATTCTTGTCCACTTCTATCTACACAGTTTATTTTTACATCCCTACATAAACATTTCTCTTTTATACTGAATTAAAAAAAAAATATAAAGTAATTTTTTATAGGAATGTTAAGCCAATAAAACAGTATATGTATATGTTCTAGTTCCTTATCAACAAAGTATAAAGAAGTTTTATTAAATGAACTAACCATATAGTTTCCTTAGGTTATTAAAGTTTATTACAAAAATGCAACTTTTAAGTCCAGAATTCGAAGTTGTTCAAAGTTATTGTCAAAGTTTTAAATTCTAATTTAAATAAAATTGTTCTAAGAAGATTTATAAAAGGACTTAACCAGATTTCTGATATATTTCATACTTTAAAAATACATGGTCCTTATGTCAACGTTTGTATCACAAGATTTTATAAATCTGTAAATTAAGCAACTCTTCATTTATACATTTTTAGGGATGATACATAATTAATCGTTATATATTTTATATATATATTGAAAATGTGCATTAAATACTTTTTAAAGTATCCCACCATTCGGTTCCACTCCACATATTTTCATTTGCTGCTCGTGTTTCCACTTTGGTTTTTGCAATTCCTGTAATTTCAATTTGACGCTAAACATTAAGCAGCCAGGCGGCCACATAAAAAATGATGTGCCATACACAAATTGCACTTGTGATAAAATTTTAATTACACAACAAAGTGCTGAGGACTGAGCATCGGTCGGGGGATCCAGTTCCTCAGCCAGACGACGGCGACTCCGCCAGAGATTCCGACTCCGATTCAGAACCAGATCCAATTCCATTCGCAGAGCGCGGCTGTGGCGGACGTGCTGTACGACATCGAGTGGTACAAATGCGACGCGAGGACTAGAAAAATGATTTTAATGATATTGCGGCGTTCGCAGCGGGCAAAAACAATTGCGGTGCCGTTTTTTACGCCCTCACTGGCAGCCTTCGGTTCGGTATGTGCGACTGTGTGTGCGATGCGTTGATTATGATAATAAATGTTTATGTTTCTCCCTCTCATCCCTCTCTCTTATATCTCTCAGATACTCAGCACAACCGGCTCATATATCACGCTGCTGAAGACGTTTCTGTAAGCCTACGCTGCGTATGATTGATATCCCGGATTGGATTTGCCACAGCGCCAGGCAGTCCTGTAAATTTGTCCTTCGTTGTGTTCTGTTTGTTTAAATTAAAAAAAACCTCCAACCGAATGGACATTAAATTGCCTGTGAATCAGCAACAAGTGCCGCCTGTCCGGGCCGTAATTGTTTCATTTAAATATTGCGATGATCTCTTCCTCGTGCGGATTCCAACTAATGAAAAACACTTGCGGCTACGGGCACATTAATTGGGTCAGTCCCGGTGAAGGGGAAGGGGTGGTGTGGGTGGTGGGATGTGGTGGGGTGGTGTGGTGGAGCAGTGTGGTGTGGCTCTTGTGGCGAAGACAGTAATGGCGTTTTTATGGCGCCATCTTGAGGTCTCCGCATTCCGTGGAGATGTTTTTGTTAACACAATATTTTCGCTCTCTCTCTGCTTTGCAGCAGCAAATATCAATTATAATTTCTGAAATTCGAGACTGTTATGGCGGCTGTGGTTGCCGCAAATGGTTTTTCTTGTGAAATTATCGCAGATTTATATAAAGATTTTATTCTTAAAGGGAACGTAAAAGATTATGGAAATGCTGAGCTAGCTTTTAATCGGTTAAAATCATTAAGCTTAATTGTAGATTTTCTTTAAGCTGAATATAATCGTAAATAATCGATTTCAAATAAATTGAATTTTTGAAATTTAAATTGATTTCAAGGTCTAAAATATATATTTTATGTCTGCCTTAATTACTTTTATGAAATCCCTTACATATTTCCTCCTTTTATTTACCCTTTAAATAAATTGAAAAAGTAATAAAATAATAAACATTTTATTTGATAAACATTATCCTCGTTACAAGCATAATGACACGACAGCATTTTCACAGATATCAATTTAAGCAGCGCCACGTTATTTGCTTTTTGATTATGTCTTTGATTACTTCATTTGCATATGATGCAGATGAAGCTCATCATTCTCATGATGATGATGAGTGTGTTCGCCACAGTAGTTTCTCCTCTCAACTGTACGCATATTTTCCATTTTCCAGCCAACTAATTGAATTGAAAACTCTGGGGAGCTGTTGATTTACTAAGTACTCACCGCATTTCACAAAGAAAATTAAAAGTTTGCCACTGCGCACAGCCGCAGGAATGAAAAGCGCATCGTGTAGTTTCGTTTCAGTTTATTGTTGAAAGAATTCATTCCATTGATTTATCCATTTGGTTTGTCATCACATAAATTATCTAAAATCTGCTTACTGGCTTACGTGTAGTAAATTCATGCCTACCCATAGTAATACTCGCTACACAGACTCATATGTGCAATACCAAACTTAGTCGAGCATGTCGCCATTGATTTCATTTGGCTCTTTGCTTTTCCGCATTTCCACTTTGCCGCTTTCTGCTTTTCACATGAAAATATCATTCAATTTTGCATTTGTCGAGTGCCGCGTGCCTAAATTTCATTTTGCCCATAAATAAATTCCATACAACTTAGTGTTTATAATTAAGTTTTTGCTTTTAGTTTATCAGATGATGAGAGTTCTGCCTTTTATATAATATATATTACAATTTTCGGTTAGTATTACGTGGTGTGTGTGTTTGTGTGAGTGAGTGTTATCCTTAATTTTTTGTTTTCGCCTCTGGTTAGCCTGGCTCTCTGTGTTAAGACAGCATGAAATGTTTATAAAGTCGATGCGTGCGTGCGAGGAGGCTCCTTTGTCAGGAGGAGAGCCTCAGTAATGAAATAAAATACACACTTTTTTTTATGTAAGTATCCGAATGTATGTATGTATATCCGGTAAGCTGCTCCGCATCTTTGTGGTATTTACAGAGAGTGTCATCCTTCCGCATTCCTCCTTCCAAGTTCCATGTTCCGTCTCCAGTGTCCTTCGTTCTTAGTTGTTCGTCCCATGTCCTTGCTCTCCATGCCCCATCCTCCGGCCTTTGCATTCTGCATTTTACATTTTGCAGTGTCTCATTTCGCACAATGAAATGTAAATATTAAAAGGAAAACAAACATTCGCCTGAAAGGGAAAGCGACTGCCTTGTTTGCCTTGTTTGCCTTTACCATTTTCCTTTTGCCAGTTTACCAGCCTTCTAAAAAACATCCTCGCAGCCAGCCAGCACGGAAAACTGCCAACGTCATGGAACATAATTTTCTCGTTCTGCTGCAATTACAATGCTAACAGTGCTGATGATGACGAGGACGTTAAGGACGAGGACGAGGACGAGGACGAGGGCGATGCTGGGGACAACTTTCGGTCTCACTTGCTGACAGCCAATACTCCGCTTCCCACTCCCAGCCATAGTATCAGCTGGAGCAGCTGGAGTGGACTGGGAAAGGACCTTGCCGACCCGCTCTTCTGCATGGCAGCGGGATTCTCATCTGCGGGTGAGACAAGCAGTGGCACAATGAGCATGTGTATTCAAATTTTGACGAGCACAGTGCCATTAACTATGCCAGGCCAAGTAACTTAATTTAATTGTGACCTACACAGGGAAAAAACTAAGAACGAACCTTAAATAGAATAGGAAACATGTTAACTTACTGAAAGCCAAGTCTAGCAGAGGTTTAATGAGGGTTTGTTCATTCAATACTTAAGAATATATACTGATATCTTATTAATTTAAAGTAATTTGCTTAATAACTCCATATTTCTCCCCGTGCTGACTTTGAAAGTGAGCTGTGTTTAATGATGGAATGGGAGCCACGCGTGTTTGCTTCGACTAGATAAATGACATATGTGTGTCTGCGTATACGCAATATTTCTGCGGCCTTTCTCGCCCGAGCAAATGTTATTCGAGGCGCATCATTTGTCAATGCTTTGTTTTGACTCGTCACAAAGGATACCCATCCTCGGCGCACTGATTTTTAAGGCCAGAAAAGGACGCGATGGTGGGGGAAATGAGTAATGCGTGGAGAAGGCTCGGCGAGTGCAGGGTATCTCTGGGGGTCTATAAATAAGTTGAGGAATTGGATTTCCATTTCTGTTAAAATCATTTTTTATCGCCGCCAAAAAGGAGTTTGGTTAAAGATGTAATTCAGTCTGAAGTCTGCGGTTTTTTACCTTTTATTTTTAAGGATTTTTAAGCATGTTTAAATTAATTTAAATTGAATTATTTTATGATTGTAGAAAGGGAAATAATTAATAAATGTAACACTTCAGTGGGAATTCCTTGTATTTCAAACAAAATTCTATTTATAATAATGAAAAAATGCTATGAATAATTCCCTATTTCACAAACTTTGTCAGAAACTCCCCATAGAGCATATTCCCGGTCGCTGTAACGCCTAGACAAGACCGTCACTCCGCTCTTATCATTTCTCTTAAAATTTTATTGCCTTTGATTTATTATCTGTATTTATGCTACCAGTCACAGTCTCAGTTACAGTCGCTGGAGCTGGGACTATCTGGTATCCCACACCCACCACGCCACTCCACTCCATGCCACTCCAGTCCGGTGGCTGCCACATGTGGGGCATGATTAAGTGCCTTTTTGCAACTTACTCCTGACATTTAATCATATTTATTACGACTTCGCTGGGCGAGGCAGAGCGACAGCAGGCCGTTGCTCTTTAAAATGCAAATTCCTGTTCGTACAACAATTTCATTTGAATAAACAACTTAACAACTTAAGTGCTGGACATTTCGCTTAACATTTGATACTGCATAAAAACTAGGACTACCAACGGAACGACTTGAGTTTCAATTTGCTGCGAATGGCCTGCGCATAAAAGGTCATAAAAAACAGTGGAAATTGCTGGACAAAAGACGCGTCAAGTTTATGCCCCTCATTTCGCAGCTTAAAATGTCTTAATTCCCGTCTAATTTATGTGTAAAATATGCAAAGCCAAGTCTGTGCGTTGTGCTCTTTCCCGCCGCATTACTCATACGCCAGGGAGGCCCACGGCGGAGTGGGAAGCGGCGCCCAAACAAACAACCGGATGAATGATGGAGGGAGAGTGCGGCAGAACTTTTAGTTTTTAGGCCGTGTCCGTGAATGAATGGAGCCGGGAGCACAGTCCTACCCAAAAAATTACTGTCACGGGGAAGGACCTCCAAAGGCTCTTGGCTTTCGGGAGTTAACTGCTACTTGGGCATCCTTTACCGCTGGCTTTGGAGCACTAACTTCAGGCTGCCAGTGTAAGTGATAGGCTTAGACTACAGCCTGGACAGCACCTGGGACGGAAGTCAGTAACTTGAGACACTCAAAGAAAAGAGTTGACTATCCTTAAGAAGTAACTATTTGAAAAGAAATCTCGTATCCTTTGGGTTAAAGTATTTTTAAGAACTCCTTGAAAGGGAAATATACATACATTTTACTAACATTTTAAATTACTTTATATCCCTTTTTTCCCCCAGTGTAGGCCACACTACACACATAGCTCACCCAGAGTCCCCGGACTCACCATTAATCACATGAACCAGGACGCTGGCACTGCTGGCCGTCGTGGGCTGACACGTGTAGTTGCCGGTGTCCGTGGTCTGGGCATTCGAGATGCGGAGCCTGCGGAAGTGGATTATAAAGCACACTAAAAACACAACTCAATTAGCCTGACGGCTGACTCACCTGGACTTGAGAGTGTCGCCCAGCTGCGATTCCATGGCGATCCGAGTGGCGAACTCCTTCTGCAGGTCCACCTCGCTCATTATGTCGTTGGGCGACACATCCTCGGCGATACCCTTGCCGGTAGTTTCCTGTCTGCCAGGAGGTGCCTCCACCTGACCATCGTCCGCATCGAAGGGTGTGATCATGTGCTCGCCACGGTACCAGTAAATCGGGCCGATGTCCTTCACCGACGGCTGCTGCACCAGACAGTTGAGGATTATGGCACTGCCCGCCTTGAAGTGCAGATCGTGCGGACCACTGATAACCGCCTTGGCATCCGGCGAGATTTCTGCAAAAGAGGTAACGAGCCCACAAATGAATCGAGAGAACACGCTTCCTAGGTGGAAAAGTTGAATAACCAAAATCAATTTGGGGCAATCGGTCGTAAAACGAATTTGCAGCCAACTGAATGCACATAAAAAGTTTTAATCATAAAACTTTATGGAATAACTTTTCAATTGCACTAAATTTAAGTAAGCCCGAAAAAAGTCCGGGGTCCGGAAGGTAGTGAGAAAATCACACCAGACATGGTGAGCACACACCGCACACCACACACGTTGGTGTGTAAATAAACTTATGGATATGACTGTGTGTATGTGCACACGCCGGAATGGAGAGTCACACATGCGGCTGTGAAACTGGGTTAATAATAATATTTATTATGCATTGGACTGTGCAAATAATAATAATTAAAAAATATACCCGAAAACAGGAGACATGCCGAGGCAAAATGAAATAAAAATCCAACTGTCGCACTGTGGGTTTAGCTTTACTTGGCTAAAATGCTAAGGCAACGAAGGGAATCTTAAATGGGATTATAACTTGGGCAAGAAGCTTAAAGTAAGGAGGATATTTTTGGGGCTCTTCACAGATCAAGGTATTATTTATGTTCTTTATTAAGAGCGCTTGCAAATCAGACGTAATTTTGAGTGTCGAAGGATTATCTAGGCAAATTGTGCAAGAATTTTTCTTCGAGTGCCGGTGAATTATGTATAGATCATTTCCTATTAGAAAATGTTAATGTTGAGGAGGGTTTTTTATATAAGAAAGGTTCTAACTATGTTAAGAGTATTCTTAAAAATAATACCTAAATTATCTATTTTGTCTATAAATAAAAAAACATACCCAAATCACTAAACAACACCGTTCTCTTGAGTTTTTATATATTTTAGTCAACAAATATAATATTTCCCTGCTTTACGTAATACATAATATTTCCCTGCTCTTACGTAATTCATAATATTTCCCTTCTCTTACGTAATACATAATATTTCCCTGCTCTTACGTAATACATAATATTTCCCTGCTCTTAGATACATGTTTTTTTCCAATTTTCTTCATAAGAACCTGTAACTTGATATCTGTCCAAAAAGTTGCTCTTTTCGGCCCACTGTGGCCGCGAGCAGCTCATAAAAGTGCATATGATGATGATTACATGGGTCGCAGGATGCTCAGGGATATCCTGCGAGGGGGTTAAGGCGTCTGCGAGGATCTCGCGTTCGCTCTCTCTCTCCCTTCTCCCTTCTCCCTTCTCCCTTCTCCCTTCTCCCTTCTCCCTTCCTCCCCATTAACACTCGATGTGTTTTTTCCGTCTGTTTGTTTGCGTCTGTGGCATATGTTGAGCATATGTGTGAGCGCGTGTGTGTGAGTTAAAAAATCCCATTGCGCCATTAAGTGCGTGTGTATTGGTATCCCCCTTCGCCGCCCATTTTGCGAGAGTGTTTGTGCAGTGTCACTGCGTTAAAGGCAATTAACACCCGGCAGAGCGAGGGCAAGGGAAAATCGAGAGAACGAGACAGATACATATTCAGAGACAGACAGTGGGAGAGATAGAGAGAGAGTGAGAGACCCGAGCCCGCTATTTTTCATTTCAGTTTTTCATTTTTCCTTCATTTTTCAGCAGCTGTCGCTAAAGTTCTGCGTGCATTTTGTGTGGCGGCACATGAAGTTTTTTAATTTAAATATTTCACGAAAATAAAATGCAATGCGCCTTTGCCAGGACACAGCAACAACAACAACAACTGCAGCCGCAAGAGAGGCGTTAAAAAGGCTTTGGATTTTCCTAAGGTCAAATGGTTATAATTACCACTTAGAAAGGCTGCGAAAGTGTAATCAAGGCAATATCCATGCCGGAAAAAATCATGATGCGCCGAAAAGTATGCCACAAAAATGGTTAGGGATTAAACCATATGCAGTGGAAATATTATGGAAAAACTGTAATGCTGCGGAAAAACTACTTGCAAATATTTGTGCAAAGTCTGAAATAATAGCATGGCATGCTTTTCAAGGGATTTAACAATCAATTTAACTTGAAGTATGTACTTTTCATGTGTTTAATTTTGGAAATCGGAGATTAAATAGCCTTAAGTGTAGAAATTAAAGAATATATAGACAGATTCATGGTCACAAAGAATATAATTATTTAATGTTAAGATTTAAAACTAAGTAAAAATTATGCCTAAGTAGGATTTAAAATAAATTCAGATTTTATAGAAATTTAAGTAGAAGAAGTTGTGAATTATACAGCTTAAAAAATGAAGTTTTTGCAATGAAGTTTTCACAATCGGTCCGCTTATATATTTTTTAAAACAAATTAACAATTTTTTCACAGAAATATAAAAAAGAATGACTTATTGATCTGTCTACAGGCTTGTCGATATTAGATTTAAATAAATATTGTGAAAAATATTGCACTCTTTGAATATATATACATATATCTTTAGTGCAGTGAAAACTGTGAATTTTCTTTCCCATATTTTTCCCCAACGGATTTAACAATCAATTATGCCACTAATTGCAACTGAAATATGGTATATATATATTTTTTTTTCGAGAATAATGCGTGCATAAATACAACCTTTTAAATTGTCATCTTAGGGCACACTTTATGCATATTTATTTTGGATATTTTCCCGACCCAAGCATGGCGGACACAACGTCCCAAGCAGAATTTATATCAGGCATAAATCTCTTTGCCAGAATAAAAAAAAAGGAGAAAAACTGCGAAACGTTGAGGGAAAAATAAAATCGTTTGGGTGGAGCGCATAAATTTACATAATGACATTAATTAAATGCGCTGCAACGCACCGTCCGTACGCCAAGGAAGAGCAACAGAGGCATAATATAAATAAAGGCCCAGAGAAAAGGGAAGCAACGAGTTGAGCGCCTTGCGAAAGTCACTCATACGACACGTATGCCGATAATGTTATTAAGGACGTAGCCAGTTTGCCGGCCTGTCAGCACTGGCCAGTGTCCACGCCACGGCTGTCATGCTCCTGTCCCATCTCCTTTGGAAATTGTTTCATTAACGTAAATTAAAATGCATACGTCCGTGAAGAAAATGTAATCGGAAATTCGTTTGTACGCGTCAGAGCAGGAAATCAGGATGGGGAAGGAAAATAAAGCTGTGACAGGCAGAGACAGAGAGACGCATCCTCGCGTCCAAGTGCATAAGCGGGAACTTAAAAAGGCATTGCCGACTGATTTGCATAAGTGGCTGACAGCAGATGCCGTAGTGCTGTTGTCGACAGGACTTGTCACTGCCTTACCGAGGAGGCTCCCAGGCCCAGTCCCAGGCCCCATTAGACCCCTTTATCCACTGCTCCTTTTCGACGCAACACTTGTCGCCTTATCGGGCCCAGTCAGTGATTTAAAGTCGCCTTAACTAAAGAGAGCGCAAGAGAGTTCCTTGAAAATCCATTAAAATCAATATTCGAAATGATTGTTTTTTTAAACGGATTGTGATTAAGAATTAACGGCGAAGGCAATGAGGCAATCAGGATTACCAAGGAATTTCATTATGTGCAGGTAAATGAAATACCGAAAATGAAAGATGGGGTGCTTCCCTAGGTAAGGACTTATTGGGGAGGAGCTCGAAAAGAATGAGAAAGCAATTTAATTTGTTTTGCTTTCAAGAAAAAAAAAACATTTAAATTACAATGTCTTCTAATTTATAGCAAAATAATTGTATTTATTCCCAGACCTTAAAGGAAAGGAACCGTATTATCCTGCGCCTATTCTCTCTCTACAAGAACTATTTCCAATTTCCTTTTCAGGTTCGTGTGCCCCAAAAAAAAGGGGGAATTTTAATTATCTCATTAGATAGGATACTTTCAAGGCTTCTTCCGTTGCAATCTCCATGAGGGCATAGGAAAGGCAGTGCCTGCAGCCCATTATGCCGTTCTGTAATCAGGCCATCATCAATTAATCATTACCGGTGGATTTCGGAGACACTAATGCAGGACAAAAGACATTGTTTTCGATGGTAGGACAGCACAGGACAGGAAACAGGACACACTGGCAGCTAATTATATGCGGACACACGCATTATGCATGGCTCATTAAAGCGCTGAATACATTTCCAATCGGTCCCTTAATCCCGCCGGGTTGACATGCTAATTAACTCAGCGCTTCGGCGACATGTAATCTCAAACCAGGACCAGGATAAGGTCCTTCGGCGTGCCAAAAAAGAACCCCAGGAGCCGAAGCCCCCGCCCCTCCCTCTTGGCCGCATTTTATTTGTTTATTTATTTATGTGCCGAAATGCGAAATTAAAAATGTATGCCTAGAGGCGGTCGAACCGGAATGCACAAGAAACCAGGGGATCGGATGAAATAATCATAATTGCTAGCTTCTGGCTGCGAAACTGAATTAACATTTTTAATAAACCCAGCAGCAGCGGCAAGGTAAATAACGGGAAAAAACACAAAATAAATAAGAGCAAGAAAGCAGCGAAATTAAATAAGTTTAGTTTTGGGTTAAGTTTATTGCGTCATATTAGAATTCAAAGCGAAGGCATTAAATCTCACTTAACCTAGAAATTGTTGAAGATACAACTAAGTTTTCATAAATATATATTGAGTAGTCCCGAATATAAACCATATATATATTCAAGGAAACAAAAGTTATCCTTTGACTTTGATCCCAGGAATATCAGCATACGATACTCACCGATGATGTTCAGCTGGAAGGCCATTGACATTTTGGGCTCCGTGTTCACTTGGCACTCGTAGATGCCGGTATCCTTCGCCTGCGGCGATTTCACATGCAGCGTCCACTCCCTGGAATCCTTCGACTCTGTCACCTGCCAAGGACGTACACCAGAATTTCAGTCTCAATTTACCGCTGTGGCAGTTTACAGATTTCATTTTTGCAATTCGGGCCTGTCAGTCTCGGCGGAATAATTATTCGCTTTTGAGGCAACAATTTGCAAGGCAGCAAATGTTGCACACATATTTTCATTGAATTGTTTTTATTTTTTAATGGAAATTAAGCAATTATACAATTGGATGTTTGTTTGTTTGTTTGTTTGTCAGTCGGTTGGTTGGTCAGTCGGTCGTTCGGTTGGCTTGTTCAGTTGTTCAGCCACGTTGTTTGTTTGCAACACTGCAACACGGCACACAGTGGACAGAAAGTGGGATGTGGATTTGTCCTGAGTTATGAGCTGGATTAGCCCCTGAAATATCGTTTATGCATGCATAATGAAAGTGGCCTTATGACCATAATTCCCCCCGAGAGCCGGGCTCATGTTAACTTTTACATGAGCTCTCTCTCTTTCTCTCTGCTGCTGCGGAATGTGTGGAATTGTGGTCGATGTTCGGTGGAAAGTTTATCGGGATTTGTTTTGTTTCCCGGGCTAATCTGTGAGTGGATCTGGGGATTTCATGTGGTTTATAGGGATAGATTGGCAGGTCATTAGCCTTTACAGAGGTTGATAGGAAAATAAGTGAAGCACAGGTTGTTATTCCTAGGAAGGTTTGTTTACATATGACTTTAAACTTTAATTCTTTACTTGTATAAGAAATCTTTAATAGTTAAAATTCCTAGTAAATATCTCTCAACTCTGATCCTTGACTTTATTAAATTAATTCTTCTAGAAATTAGTCACAATCTTGTATCAAAATCCACTCAGTTGTTGGGTTATTAACATTCGCAAACTTTGACTTTCCGATTCAAGCAAGAGGACTGACTTCTGCGGGGTCACATTCAATTCTTCCCTTCAAACTCTCCTCAGTCCGGGATTCATTTCATTTCATCCCTCTGCAAGCTGCTCCCCCCTAGCGAATGTCCTTCGGGATCTGTAAGGCCTTTACTTAACCATCACATTCAATTAGCAAGGGAAACCGTGAGGGGAGGCACAATGGCTTCGATAGGACTCACCTGGAATCGCTTGTCCGTGGTGTAGGTGGCGGTGCCGACGGTCAGGATATGCAGATCACGTTTCCGTATCCAGGATACCTGTTGAAGGGGCGTACCGAAGGAGGCGAAACAGAAACAGAGAGAGAAATTTGATTAACGAGTGCACATCCATATGATACACTCGATGTCCTTGGCACGCAGCGCATCTTCAGTGGCCAAAAAAAAAAGAAAAAAAAAAGGAAGTAGACCTTGACTCACCGATTTATCATGGAGACTGTCCACGCGGCATTTAATTATGGCCTCCGTGTGGCCAGTGCGTCCGGTGATGTTTCGCGGCATGCCAAAGTCGAAAATTGGCAACGACTGCGCGGCATCCTGGTCCATGTCTTGGTCCCGCTCCCGCTCCGTGTCCGTGTGGGCAAACAGATCGGAGCCAAAGGATGCGTCCAGGAAGGCTAAACTCTTGAAAGTGTGATTCGTGGCATCCGTTTGCGGTCCGTTCGCCACCACAAATGATGACTGCGAGGATGGCCAGGAGGACAACGATGACGATGTCGACAAAGCAGACGAAGACGAAGACGATGATGAGGATGGCGATGATGGTGATGATGACAGAAATGTCGACAGGGTGGGCCCGTCCGCGGTGTCGGAGTCGGAGTCATCCGGTTGCCTGGTGGTAGCAGCCGCAACAGCCAGGCCTGGAGGAAGAGACAAAGACATGGTGATGAGTGAAGGAGGTAAGGAAGCAGGGACACAATGAAGGCACTTGCAGAAATATAGTCCTTAAAATTTCTTAAAGTGTTTTAGTTTGTATATAAATTATTAATATAATGCTATTGTATTGTTTAAATACATGTTTAAGGCCTGCTTAAGCTTCAGATATTTTTTTATAAATATAAAACCTAATAATGAAACCTCCTAGAACGTAAATTAATCAAAAAAGCTCTTTTATCTTTTGCATTCCTTCATAAATTAAATTAAAGACTACTATTATTTACTTAGTAAAAATATTTTTAAATAATTTGTAAAGGTGTAAGGCGTCTGCTGCTGCTGCTTTCTCGCTGTCTTGGCTCCTGCTTCTTGTTGGCCAAATGAATTTATAACTCGGTCGGCTGGCGGTGCCCTCCTCCCGTTCCCCTTTGGCCATTCATCTTGGCGGGTCTTTTGATTTGATTTGTAACCACTTTGGCCACAACTTTTTGCTCTTCCCTTCCCTCCTCGCCAACCACAAAGTAACTTCAATTCAATTCACTCTCTGGTCCCCCTTCCAGCGCGCACAATTTAAGCAAATAAATTCCGTTTTGGGTTTAAGCTGCAGCCCGCGGACAATTTGCATTTAATTTATTAGCGGCGCGCATTTTTATCCGCCGCTGCATATGTCTGCACAAATATTTTGCATATCAATTTTCACTTTCCCATTTTCCGTGGCGACAATTTAAGCGAATCCGAAGACCCAAAAGCCCAAACTGACAAATTCAATTTGTGCGCAGTAGCAGGCAAAGCGAAAATGGGTAAAAATAATGTGCAACAAGCTAAAATAAAGTCAAAGCGAAATATTAAGCATACGCCATGTTGTCGCGACAGCAACGACAGCAAATATTTGCAAATATGCCAACTACAAAAAAAGAGAATATATATTGTATAAAATAAAAGCGTAGAACGAAAAAATTACTTTTAAATTCAAATCAACAGGGAATTTGATGTTGACGAAAGTTTGTTGGTCGAAGGGAGGCGAGCGGTGCAAATAATGCCCAGCTGGGAGCCATAAAAGTGGGTATATTGTATTGAGTTTAAAGTTAAAGCCCATCAAGTTGGAATACAATTTTGGGTAGGTCCCAAGGGGGATTTATAGGATAAGTGGTTTATATTATAGAAAATATAAAACATTAACAAACAGCTATTGTTTATATAGAAGTATTAATAAAAACATAGCACAGCTATAATTTCTGTTCCTTTTAATCTCTGCATTAAGTTCTAAGTTTGATGGTTAATAAATAATAATAAAGCCTTAAATTTTATTGAATTATTTTACCAAGATAAACTCTAAATTCTTTATCTATTATATATAAAATATTAACATTAACCAAAGGCTCTTGAATATAAAGAAATAATAATAGAAACAGAATACAGATATAAATTTTATTCCTTTTAATCTCTGCATTAAATTCTCAGTTTGATGGTTTATTAATAATAAAGCATTAAATTTTATTGAATTATATTACATGTAATGTATAATATTTATCAATTAACTATTTACAACAAGCTTCTGTTTATAAAAAAAGTAATAATAGAAACGTAATATAAAGGTTTCGTTAAGTTATTTTATTTCTCCATTTTATTTTCAGTTTAATAGGCAATAAATAACAATAAACACTTGAATTTCATTTTATTATTTATTGAAAATTCATTGATTTATTTTACCTAGACATTTCATATATACAATAAATTCTGTATTTATTAGAAGTTAAAAGAATTCTACCTTTATTTTCTTGGAAGGATATGCACATCCTATTTTTACTCTCGCACATTCCCATAAATTTAGCTAGAAAATAATATTTTTTTTTTGCCACAGCTTACACAGCCAGCCGCTTCTTTAATCTTGTTTCTATTTTCACATAATTTTCAGTCAATTCCTGGGATTATCCTACCCCAACCTAAGTCCTTGCTCGGATGCGACCTTCTAGGGTATCCTTGCATTCGTAGGCCGTCTATGGCGTCGATCCCTTGTTTTATGCGTACACTCGAATGGAGAGCCCTGGCAAACAAAGTTTTTATTTTGTTGCGACCTACTTAAAGGTTCCACGGCATCGGCACTCCCCCCAAATGCCCCTCGATTCACCCCGAACTCGAACTCGACTCGCCCTGCGTCTCCCCGCGAAGGACCCCCCTAGATGCTGACTGCTGTGAGTCGTCTGGGTTCACCACATGAGGTCATGGAAATGTTTTCCGTTTGTTGTTCTTCTTTATGCGCTGCTGTAAAATAAAGTAGCAAATTTGTATTTTATTGTTTGTCGCCAGTGCAAAAAAAAAAAAAACGAAAAGAAAACGAAACGAAACAAAAATCTGCGTCTGGCAACGCTGCGAATGAGTGATTTCCCCGCAGCCTTGCCCTCGCTAGCCATCAAGCATGGAATTTTCCACCTAAATGCTCAAAGGAAAAGTCGATGAGGAACGAAATGCTGTAGGGAAATTCTCAGACAGCTGCCGGTGCAGCTGCGAAAGCGATTTTCCATCATCGCCATCAATAACTTCATCATTGGCATGCCATGCCATTCCATTCCCAACCAATCCGGAACGGAACTGCTCCAAAAGTTTTCGCCCCTCGAGTTGAATGGGGAAAAGTGGCCGCAAAAACTGTGAAACTTGCTAAACAAATTTAAGCAAATAAAAGAGCAGTGAGGAGCTGTTGTTGCTTGTTTTCTGCGTATTTCTGGGCATTTTTTTGTATTTTGTATTTCGGGTTGTTCACTAAGCCGCAATGCCTTTTTTTTCCAGGATTTCCTTTACAAAAATTCTTTTTCGGGCCTATTTCGGTGGAGAGTCCTGGGAATCTGTGGCTTTTGTCAGCTACACGGACAAAATTTGATAAATATTGTAGGATTTGATTTTTTAAATCCTTAAATCCAGGTTTTAAAGTTCTTTAAAGTCATAAAACTAGGATATTAAAAATTTAGGCTTATACCGATTTTCTAGTGATTTTTATAAGCCTTTCTTTATTGACAAAATTTCTTCAGACACAAATATTTTATCTACAAAAATATGATATATTTTAGCTCAATTAGTTCGAAGTAATTTTTCTTCCAGTGCTTTTATGTCCTAAAACTGATTTCGCAGTGCAGCCAAAGGCAACCGAAAGTTGGTCGCCGCGTTTTGTGTTTTTGGCCAATGTTTGCTGTAGGTCGCGCCACGCCCCTCTTAACACCGCCCATCCTCCCTTCTCGTTCCCGTTGGCTCTTTAGGCGCTCAACAGCTTCCGGGCCAGGACACCATCCTACAGGATCCTCTCTGCCATACACACACACACATCCGCCACAAGTGTTTCAGCGGAATATTCGTGATGCGCCTGCAGCGATTCGTGTGCATTTGGCAAAGCACTTAAAATGACAAAAATAACAACGGAATAGCAGACAGGCGATGCAAAACAAAAGGAGCCAAGGGCGGAGTCCTGCCAAATATTCAGATCTGTCCGGGATGTTCCAGCAATCCATTCCGATGCTGCATTTGTGCTGTTTGCAATTGCAAAACACTACTTGTCACAGTTAATGGAGTTGCTAAGTGCCATCAAGGATGTGATTAAATTGTGTAAATTAGAATTAAAAGGATAACAAAGAATGGGAATTTAAAGTATCAACTGATAAACTGAGAGGTTACTGTAAAAAAGGATACGATTTCAGATAATCCAGACTTAACTGGTATTAAAGTTTCTAAAGAAAACTCATATTATTTAATACAGAATTATGAAGTCTTTATAAATTATAAGTTTATTACAAAGTCTTGGAAAGTTTTGTGGAATAAATTCTGAAACTTAAAATATAAGGCAATATAAAGTTAAATTTCCATTTACAGACACCATTTACTCTAGCTTTTATCCCAACCTTTCGAGCTCACTTTTAGTACCATTTTGGAACATATCCCTTCAGAATTCATAAATTAATTACTTTCATAAATAAACATAAGGTCAGTTACATTTTGAATATTTTAAACCCAATGAATCCCCCATGAATAACCCTTTCCAGAACACAGCATTCGAATCCTTCCTTCTCGGTGTTGACAGCATGTTCTATTTAAGGAGCAACAAAAAAAAAATAAAATAAAGAAAACAAGAACCACGCGCCGCCTTATGTCAAGTCTGCAAAATGGATGCGAAAGATGGGAAGGCAGCTCCCGGGAGTGGTGTGGAGAAAAAAAAACAAGAAAATAAATTGAAATGGCTGGCAATTGAAAACTACCCATGGATTTGTCAGGCTCTGTCTGGCTTAGCGGCGCATAAGCATATACAATTTTCGGATATGAATATACAAAAATAGGCATGACAGGCAACGGAAGCCGCTCAGCTGCTGGAACGGATCGGAGCGGAACGGAACTGATGGAGGCTTCCCTTTAAGACGTCGCAGATGTCAAGTGGCAACGACGACGGCGGCTGGCAGGGTTCAATAAACGCCGGCTGAGGGCACACCCGCTCCGCTCAGCAGATTCATCTCCGGTCCTGCGAGGAGAAATCTGATTATTTATGAAGTGCCGAGCAGCAGCAGTCTCAACGGAGTGGCAAGTGTCTATAAAAATAGCAAGACACCAGACGAATTATAATGAGTCCGGACCAGGCTGGGAGCCTGTTTGGCTCACGTTCGCAGGAGGGCACCACGTGCTAGGTGGCAGGACCTCCAATCCTGTCCGCTCATTGTCATCGTTAACACTCGTGTAATGTCGGTCATAAAGTCCTTACCCGCTTCCGTCCTGCAATTAAATGCGTGTCGCTAGGAGAAGGGCGAGAGATTTACATAATGCCGAGCAATATGGCCGAGAGGATGGCAACTATTTTTACATGCCCATAATTTGATGACGACAATGTCTTGGCATAACAATGAGATTCGGTGAGCTTCGGTTCTGTTCGGTTTGGGGTCCTACTGATGCCCCTGCTAACCTCATGTAAATTTCATTTTGCTGACTTTAAGGATCTCCGGGCTCAGTTTGACAAAATCAGGCATCGCTTTTCACACACTCACGTGGGTTTGGGGGGAGTTTTTTATACTATGCCAGATTTTGCTTTCCCTGGCTTTTTGGACTTTAATACCCAATGGTGGCAGAGTGTGAAAGTATATCGTGCACAAATATGTAAAATAATTGATATATTTTTTTGTTGAAATAAAGATTATAATTTTAATAATTAGCTAAAGCTTGAGATATCCAGGATTTACTACAAGATGTGTTATATTTTTAATTTCAAAGAGGTGAAAGGTAACTCTTAGCTTAAGATACAACTTATCAAATCAAACCGCTTTGCAGGCTTAATAAATTCCCTATTAATGCAAATTTCCCATGATTTTTTCTAAGCTAGAAAACCAGGTACTCCATGGTCGGTTAACTGCCAGTTAGAAATCTCACTTGTTCCTTCTCTTTTTCAATTTATATATATATTTTTTGTTGCTGTTGTTTGTGGGCGGATTTTGTTTCGGTTTGAGGTTCGTGTGTGAAATCGAGCGTGAATGTTCAACGTAAATAAAATTCAATTTGGCATTTTCCTTTTAACTCAATTTATGTGTCAAGTGAAAGTGGATTTGACTCGGACAAACATTGTGTGGCCATTTGGCATGGTCCGTATCAAAGTTATAAATGAATTTATAGTCCTCGCTCCTCCTCGTCCGCCGTGTTTCTCTGTTTGTGTTGCGCCAAAATTAATAGCATTTGTTGTGTCGCTGGGCTTCTGGCAGCGGATTGATTGAATTAACGACATCCATCCCGATGGGTGAAGGGATTTTTTATTAAAAAAAAAGTAAATAAAACTATTAAGCTGAGTCCATTGAAATGTCATTTAACTGATGCAATTTGATGGTTATTATTTACCGAAAAAAAGAGTCGATTAACTCACCACTCAGGTGAACATATTTTATGCATTTATTCAGATTGAGGCGGCGCACAGGTGCGAAGCTTAAATGTTGTTAATAACTTCTGTTTGCGTGTCTCTCTTTTTTTGCAGCCTAACAGATGAACGCACAAATGCGTTTTGTGTGTCAATTATTCGTCCAAAAATGGCAAGTTCATTTAATGTCACTTAATTGAGGCAATTTGATGTTTAAATTTGTCACATTAAATGGGGATTAACACACGCCGAACAAACAATAGACTTGTGATTATTAAACGCAGTGCAAGGGGAATTATTTAGTGGCTTTTTAAGTAGTTTTGTCTGCCTTTTATAATGTTCTTGTAAGGTTTTTAAGTAATAATAAACTGTTTAAAAATTTTTCAACAACAGAAACACAGCAAATTTCCCTTATAGTCACATTTCCTTTTTCAAAAATCCATCCACAAATCCTTCAAGTTGATTAATCATGACCTGGACGTATGCTGATCAACTCCGACTTCATTCGGTTGCCACAAATCCAATTCTCAATCCTGTACGCCAGGAATCATTTCCCAGAAATCCCTGACTCTCTGGGTATATCATCGGCTACCATGCCGTATGCAAACGCAAAACGAAACAAATGCTGCAAATAGTTCCCCCAAGTATCGATGCCAACAGGAAAGACAGCTCGAAACATTTTTGCGGACAGAGGGAGTCGAGTGGCACATACGCACATTCGGACTGTCAGACAAATTTCACATAATCAATTTTGGTTTCGGGCCTACGGCCTTTCATTGTTATGGGGCAAAGCGAAGCTGAAAGACCGGAGACCTGCCAAGCCGAGAGATGAAAGCTGAGAACTGGGAGCTGGAAAGTGGGAACCCGGCACTGGGTTCTGGGAACTGGGTACGGGGTTCTGGAGGCTCTCGGCTGCTGATGGATGTCTCTGGAGCAATACATCAAACCAAATTAGCAGTTTGTGTTCCATGCTCGAAAAGCCAAAATGCACAGTGACGTGGGCAGGGAAGAGGCACATTTACGGGGGAGGAGGATGGGGTCAAATACTAAACAGCACTGGGAGAAAAATAATATGGAAACAAAACAAGGTAACAAGAAAATATTAGTTTAAAATTATATTCCTTTGAGCTACTTTAATTTAAAATATGAAGTGAATTATCACCAATATTTTCAATAAACTGACATTATTAAATAATGACAACATTTTTAAAAGTCTCTAAAAGTTTTAATTATTTTTTTAGAATTTTTGAAACCAATAAAACAGAAAATTTCAAATAATTTAGGATTATTTTTAATTGTATTTTTACTATAAATTTAAAGGAAACGTCGAATCTATTCATATATTTTTTCTACCAGCAAAAATGCGTAAATCTGTGTTTTATAATAAGGAATATGTATAAATAAATATATATATTTTTTTGGCAGTGCAGTAATAGAGATTGAGTCACTAGGACATGCACATAACTTTGCTCAGGTGCGTTTTGGGCCATCTAAATTGGCTGACGGCATACACGAAGGACACACAAATAAAGGGGGCCGTGCGGGTGGTTTAGGGATCAACAGTACCAAAGGATAACTGGATGAGGAAGGGAACCCTAGAGTGGAAGACCAGAAATGCGTTAAATGCGTTTGATGTGCAGAGTGCGTCTAATGTTTGAAAATTTCCATAAAACATGCAATAAAAGCCCAAGGACAACAACGACGATGACGACGATGAACGGGGTAAGCAGGAAGCCCGAAGCCAGTGGTAAGGAGAAAGGGAAGTAGAGGTAGAAGCAGGAACAGGACTCAAAGAGCTGCAGGAGCAGGAGGAACAACACTTGCCGGGCATAATGGAAAAAGTACAAGGGCCGCCATAAAAGCATAACAAGCTAACGTGTAACGAGGCGGCAACTCGAAAGCTGCAAATGAGGCCAGGAGCCAGGAACCAGGACCACCGAAGGACTCAAACCGGAGAGGACCTGCAACCTGGCAACTCCAACTCCAGCGATTGCTGCAAGCCAGGATTAGGTTCGGTCTGGGTTCCACCTTCTTCACTCTTCTCGAACACGGCAAGGTGTCAGGAGAACCGAAGGAACAGATCCAGGACCACGAGCAGGAGCTGAAGTGGGAGTAGGAACGAGAGCAGGAACATGCCATCAACAGTCGACATTGTAATGCTTCAATTTCACCCACTCGCATATCCACATATGCACATGGAGGCACTGAGAGAAAATCATTAAAGTATTTACATTTTTTGAGCTCAAAAATAGAAGCTTTATTCCGTTTTAAATAAGACTTTCAATAGAATCCTTAAACTGTGTAACTAACAACCAAAAGAATTTATGTTTCGTTACCAAAACTTTCCACCGATTTCTCTCAGTGCATACACATAGTGAAAGAGACATGCATCAAGTGCTTGCTTCGTTTTCCAATGGAAAATTGCACGCCAAAAAGGAGCAAGGAATTTGATGCTCGAACAGATGGAAAACGAAAGCGGAAATGTTGTGCTAAGCCACGCACGTCCTGCCGTCTTCCTCGTCCTTTTCCCCTGACCCTTTTCTTATCTCCTTCCGCACGAGTGTCGGCATATGTGTGTGTGTGTGTGTGTGCGACTATTTACATTGTCACACTTTCCTCATTGTGTCAGTTTTTTCTCCGTTATCTTTTGCTTTGCTCAGCTCTTCAAGCAGCTCAAGGATCTGAGGATTCCAGGAGGATATGGGCGGTGTGTGGGAAGGGGCGTGCCAAGTGAGGGCGTGTCCGAGCAGACAGCTGCTGCTCAATTGCATTATCCTGCGTCCGCTGATGGATGATTGCCAGAGTCCTGGCCCTGCTGTCCCGGCATCCTGGCATCCTGACTCCCGTCGAGCGCCTTATCTCTGCACTCGGTGGGGAGTCCTGGCTTGTAATTTGGCAAGTGCAACACTTTTTTGAAGGATAATTGAATATTTTATGTGTTAGCAAATTGAATAAGGGCAAGGAAGTCATTTTCCACTCTACCAGAGTAACTGGAGAAGCAAATGATCTGTGTATCTTAAAGTATTCTTTGCTTAAGGCAAGTTGAACCATTTTATGGGAGATTTCACAACTTTGAACTTCTTGGATATCACGGAATTATATTTAGCAAAATAAACACTAGTATGAAATTAAATATAGCAATTTAAATGGTGTCTCGGATACCGGAAATAATCTGCATCTCTTGCCGCCCGAGACTCATTTCCTTGGCCACAAACTACTGCCTCAACTCGGATCGATTGCATTTTGAAAACTTTTGCCAGAATGGAGCCTGTGCAAAAAAAAAAAAATAATAAACAAAAGCGACTCAATTGCTGCCACCACCAACCACCACCTTTCGGCTTGAAACAATACAAAACAAGCAACAACTGCGGAAAATAGGAAACTTTGCCGCTTGTGCAAAAGTTCGAGTACAAAGCAATAATAAGGAGCTCATCATGAATTTTAGAATGAATGGCACAAAGTAAACACACTCACACTCACACCCGTACACCCGCAATTGTGAAATGGGGTAAGGACTCTGTCCCATCTGCATCACGTATACGCCCCGAGGCAGCCACCTGGAAACAAACGTTTGTTGTGGTTGCTCTCTCTCTTCCTCTCTCTCTCCGGCGGCTGTTGCTGCTGCAGCCTTGGTCCTGGCCAGTAGAAAGGGCCATTCTGTGTGGGATTTGCGGCCTGAATGGGCCTCTTCTCTCTCCCAGCTCATGACCGCCTCATCCGGCTGGCCAGCAACTAGAATAAAATTTAATTAACCTGAAACCTAGTTTTGTGCTTCAAGACTCAAGGAGTAGGAACAGGAACAGGAGCAAGAGCGGGAGTAGGAGCTGGAACAGGAGCCAGAGCTGGTACCACAAACCCCGTCCCGGCCAGACGGCTGCTTCAACTTGGCCAAATGGGAATTGCAAATGATGTAAACACGATGAGGGAGCAGGGCTGAAACCAAGCAGTGGCGACATTGCACAAAGAGAAAATATACAAATGGAATTGTTTAATTAATTTTTAAAATTACCTAAGATCTTTATAAATAAATATTCTTATACTTCCTATAAAGAATTCTAAGATTTCTCTGGTTTTACTTTTTATATGAATATTTTCTGAATATATATAAAAAGGATACAACTTGAGTACCTCTTTCTCCATGTTCAGGACCTGTTTCCCAGCATTCTTTGCGGCTGTGCATTATAAATGATCAAGGACTAATTTGAATGGCAAAGCGCCGCAGCTAACTTTTCTTTTAAAGAGTTTGTGCCGGCGCTGCTTTCATTGTTTTTCCTGGAACCGCCCACGCCTTTGCCTTTGGGCCATGGTTTCGGCCATGGTTTTGGCAAGGTAAACGTACACACTTTGCGGTTTTTTTACTTTGTCACACACAAACACAAACACAAACAAGGCGGCGGCAGGGACAACAAGTGGCAGTGTGCCCTCAGGCTCTGACATTAACCCCAGCTTTCAGTTATTCAGTTCATAGAAGTCGTATTGGGTTGGAGTCTTAGTGGTCTTTAATTGAAAATTAATTATGCCCTACACCTATGCACCCATTTCTCTCCCCAGGCGGCAAAAGGAATCCCATTTATTGTCTGGCTTTTTGCAACAATTAGGCAAGTTTTTGGCCTCGATATAAAAGTTTGGTAATAGCAAAACGCAGACAGGCAGATAATCAACTTTCGAACATGCCACCAGGCGGGCTGTGAACTAATTAAATAATGCCAGCATCGTTTGCTTAACTTCCGCTTCCGGCCAAATGGGCAACACTTTTCGAACTATTTTTTTTGAGGATTATCAGGCGTAAATCACAGAAATTGCATAATTAAATGTTGAATGTTTTGGTTGAAGCTCGAAACCTTAATTGCCAAAAGTGTGTTGTCAACCCAAAGGAAGGGCTAATGGATTCCCTTCACCCTTCTAACCTCAACAATGCAACATATTTTCATTAGCTCGGTTTTCATGCATCTAATTGGATTTTGGTTAATTTCCAAATACTGCGAAAAATTCCAAATATCAACGGAAATAGGAGCTAAACAAAACCACTAAGCGGACAGACAATGACCGAAAAAGCCGCGAATATTTCATTTTCACAAATTAATATCTATTAATTATGCATCCAAAGCAGGGCAGACGGAGGACCGACCATCGAGGAGGTGCCAGGAGAGGTGACAGAGTGCCGTAAATCGATGTCCTGGCAAAAAAATATAGCCAAGCACCGGCTAAATAAATAATGAACGCCTCTTAAATTTCCATTTGGCCCTCGACAACAGAGCACCTAAAAGCTGTTACAAAAGCCAAAATAAACAATAATAACACGTAACTGAATGCGAGAGGAAGCCGAATATTTGAGTGCCCTTAAATGGAGGTCATTTTTTTAATGTTATAAATTTGGAATGATCCTAAGGTCGTTTTTTTTTTGTAGATAGTTTGAAGTTGTAAGTTTATTTTTAGTTTGGTTTTTACATTTCTATAGTTTTACAGGTTTTGGAGCTTTTTATGAAGATATTTTTGGAGCCTATCTAATTTTATATATATTCCTTAACTACATGCGTTTAATTTGATTGTAACAAATCGGTTTTAAATTTTCTTGGATGCAAAAAACTTTTCCAATTTAGAGTCCTCTTGAGACTCCTTAGAGACATTTTGGGTAATTTTATTTCACTTTAGTTGGTTGTAAAAAACACTCTTAAACTAAAGGATATTTATAAAATTAATTAGGAAAGCAGTTTGCTAAAGAAATTCATAATAAATGTATGCTTGAAAATAGAGTTTTAAAATAAAGAATTTTTAAGAAATTTAAAGAATTTAATAAACTGAAAATTCGACTTAGTAAACAAACATAAAAATTAAACCTTTTAATTCAAGAAACCCCATTTAAAATGATGCCAAATTTAAACAATTAAAACCTCAAATAGATGGTCATTAATAACATCTTATTGTCCAAATAATTACTAATCTTATTCAAGAAATCCAATTTAAAATAATTCCAAATTTAAACAATTAAAACCTCTAATAGATGGCCATTAATAACTTTTTAATGTTCAAATAATTACTTAATGAATGGCTTCAATTTTTGCCTTCATACCGATACTGAGAACAGGTAATACCCAAATGTCATCAGGTGCATTTGCGAAAACAAAGTGAAACTTTTCGCCTCGGGGAATCGGAGAAGGATAGCGAAAGGGGCAAGCCAGGAGAGAGTAAGCCAGGGAATAGGGGAATAATAGAGAAAGGGAGCAGGGAAGACGGAGAAGGAGAAGGAGAAGGCCAGGGAATCGCTGACAGGAAGCAAGCCAGAATGGCAACAACGAATTACTCGACCCATAACCACAGTGCAATCAATTGTAGTGGTCCAGAAAAAGAGAGAGAGGAGGCGAGAGACCACAGTACCTCCAAAAAGCACTTTATATGCCGAGGTAATGGCGCCTAATAAACGTCTTCACTCGAGTGCGCTTGGCGCCGCCCACTCAGCCACCCCGACACCCGACCACCCCAAGGCCATTCCCTTAAATAGAGAGAGAGAGAGAAAGTGTGGGAAAAAGACAGACAGCGACTGGGAGAGAGAGATAGAGAGGTGTGCGGGAAAGGTCGAGCAAGTAATTATGATTTATGTCGCTTCGGAGAATGTGCAAGGCGTCTAATTGTGTGGGCGGTCACTGGCCGCAATTACGCCCATCTCCAGGCTCCATCTACATCACTTCGTCCTTGTACCTCCGCCCGCCGCCGTTGCCCAAACATTCCAGCTATTATGTCAAGCCGGCCGAAAATAGTGGAAATCCTACACGAATGTCGGATAAAGTAATTACAGGATGCTCCTCCCTACCGTTCCCTCCTTTATCTTTGCTAGGGAATTCTAGGTAACCCAACACCAAACCAGGACCGAGAGACGTGCAAATGTGTCCTGATGTAATGCATGCTAATGCGACACTCCTTCCTCGCTCTCTCACCCCCTTGACTCGGTTGCCCAGCCTGGTTAGGAATCATTAAAATAATTCAACTTGACCTGGACCTGGGCGAGGATCAGGAGGACCTGACCCAGCAACAGGATTCCTGGAATACTTTTGTGGACGTCCGTCTCTCCGCATAATGCTAAATGAAACTGAATGCCGGGAAACATTAGAGATGTCAGCATTTGATTTGAAAAAGGTATTAAAAGCAGCTAGAATTATTAAATTTTTAAGTTCTGGTTTAAAATATTTTTAAATTTGTTAAGCTTATCTGAAAAACATATTATTAAAGTGTATAATAAATTAATTAGTTAAAAAAAGAAAACATTCCAAATAATAATGATGAACATTGGGATATTTAAATCACATCAAACTCTGTCTTTCTTCAATAATAGTCTGACTAAAACTAGTTAAATCCTGCCAAGAAAAAAAGCAGCTAAAATGGCAAAACTGGATACCATGACTTCTCCACTTCCTCCTCCTTCTCCTATTTCCCCTCCTGACAACTGTGGACAATTGAAAAATCAGTAAACGATGCCGCATTGTCAACGCCACGTCCCTGGGGAAATGGCCACAAAGGGAGGCCACAGGCACTGTGGAAAAGCGGTGAAAACTGGGTAAAAGCAGTCATCATTCCATGAGTGGAGCATCATTCGCACTTAATTAGTAGAATGCCCGATTTAAAAGTGGGCGTGTCCAATCAGCTGGAGAGCTTAATTACAGCACCGCCTCCACTGGCATTTCAAATCAGGCTCGACCAGATGCGGGCTCTTAAGTCCGTTTGGAAAAATGGGGAAAATGAATACAGAATTGGCAGGAAAAATCATTCTGAAATCAGAGAAAGGCCCAAGCTGTTTAGGGTTTCCCTTTGAGTCCCGTGAGGCAAGAGTAAAATACTTTATGTGATTAGGCCAAAAGGACACGTAAAGCAGAGCAGAGAGATACAAGGAGTGCTTTATATGATTAGGAAAGGCAAAAGGGATTTACGCCTTACGGTAAGAGTAAAAGAAAGTGAAAGCAACAAAATGGGGTCAATGCAGAAAAAAGAAATTTGGGAATGTATCTTTAAGGGATTATCGTAAATTAAATGTAGCAAAAAGTATTAGAATATATTCCAATTCAAATGATTTGTTAGAGGATATTATTTGAAGGCAAAATCAATATAATTTTATGATTTATTTCCTTAAAAAAACTGTCCCTAGCTGAGAGGTAACTGTGTAACGATCCAGGCTAGGTGATATCTCAAAGATGCAGGCGCACGCGAATTTGCTCGGCTCTGCTCGTCGGCTAAGGAGGTGATGGTCTTGCCTGCTCTTTGAAGTTGCCTTTTGCCACCAATATTTATTAAGTTTGCGTGCTACGACGAGAAGGGGGAGAAGGGAAAATCAAAATCACATACGGACAGACGAACTCTCTCACTAACACAAGCAACAAGGTTGAACTCCTCAGCTGTACTAGAGGAGATTTGCCCTCCCTGCCAATGGTCATCTGCACCAAAGTTTAAATAGATATATTTTTCTAGATGACCCCTTATGAAAACTAGCTTCTACTGGGGTGGCATGCTGGTGGAGGCAATAAAATCAAAAAAATATTTAAAACATTATAAAGATAATTTATTACGAGCTAAAAACATTACCGCTACGAGTAAACATAATAGGATAAATAATATAATATATATGTGGACAAAATAATAATATTGACGAATAATAAAACACTTAAACTCTAAATTTATATTTCTTTTTAAAACATTATTTGGAGAAAAATTTATGAATAAACAAATGTGCGTATTTTTTTTTAAAAGAAAGGAAATTGGAACAAGAAAAGGAATTTTTACTTTTAATAAAAATATTTAATGGTTTTTCTAATTTATTTTCTTAGCATGTTTTTGTTGTTTTATTGTTGGGACTGGAGAAAGCTAAGCTTTATTTCTTTAGTCTGTTTTGTTTATGCTCCTATATTGAGCTTTTATGCTGCGCACAGTGGGTTAATTGACATTTTAATGGAAATATTCTTTGTCTTTATTTATTTCTTTTGGATTTGTTTGTGATAATAAA
>VNJR01010100.1:0-11145 GCA_008042585.1 Drosophila punjabiensis
ATATATATTATTTGGCATACGTATATAATATGCATAGATGTTGCGTATGCATTTTAATGGAACCCCATTCCCAGAGCGAAAGAAGCGCGCAAATAATAAATATTAATTTTGATAAATGCTGATCCGGGTCAATTTATGCAACAAACTTTGTCAGTCACAGTTGGCAAAGTTGCCAAAGTTTTTTATTTCGAAATGTGGTATCCCGGTATCTGGCAAAAAAAATCTTCCCTCGAAATCTTTCATCACCACATTCTTTACTATTTCCAATCCCCTAAGGTTCTAAAACTTACCAGATCAGTAAATCCCAACGAAAACGATAACAGGGAACTTATCTAAACTCATTTATCAGGCGCACATAAATTTATACATTTTGCATTGACCTCATAAAAAAGAAAAAAAAAAAATTATTAAAATTAGGTGCAATTATCAGGGAACTATCTGGGACTCCGGTTTAGATTTCCACTCGGATCGGGAATCACATCTCCAGAAAGTGGATGTCAACGGCATGGTGGTCCAGGTCCACGTGCGGGTGCAGCTGCAGGAACTTGACGTAGGCCAGGAACGTGGTCCAGCACATGCTGAAGAAGGAGGTGAAGACGACCTGGTTCCGCGCCGGCACGAAGGCGAAGTTCACCGTCTGCACGCAGGGCCAATAAATAACGCCCACCTTGTAGGCGTCCAGGAATTTATCGCTGACCTGGGAACGAGAGGAGCATCGGGAGGAGTGAGTGCGGTGACATAATTCTAGGAGCTGGAAAATGCCGGTGCGGAAAATTGTAATTAAGTGCCAGGCGACCGACGCGTCGGTGCGGGGAGACCTTTAAAATTATATTTATTGCCCCGACTACTCTCTCTTTTTCTGGGGGCGCGGCATTTTTGTTAATGTTGTTAATTAAAAGGTATCGCCATTGCCGGGCCACGAAATTTTCACTTTTGCCAACATTTGCCCAAAACCGAGTGTGAATGTGTAAACGATATCCAGAGCTAAAAGTCAGCCGCGGGGCCCTTGTCGAGGTCTGCCTATCAATTATCGAGTGGCCACCGTGGTGAGCATACTTTTCAATTAAACGGTTTGATTGCATATTTGTATTTAAAAATTGTAAGTGGAAAAACCCACAGATATTTCTAGGGAAATGCTCAGTAAACTCGGCTCAACATTTTAGATATTGAGAGAATGCTTATTGACTGGTTTAGAATGATGACGATCATTGGTATTCGTTGTCAGAGTGAATTTATTTTTTAAATTTAAATGTTACGAAATGATTGCAGTCTTCAGACTTATATCAAGAGGACAATGTCTTCATCCTTAATGTACGAAACTCTTTTAAAACCAGAGCCAATCACATCGGCCATGGGCCAGCCAGGCCATAGATCTTCGGGGAACGCATGCAAAGCAAATGAGACGACGCACGTTTGACACAAATATATGGTAAAACATTTACATTTATCAAGATAAATGGTTTCTAATGATGTGGAAGTCAGCCAGGGGCCAGTCGTCGAACCGAACTCGAGCCCGGAGCGAAGTGCCCCGAACTATTCCAAAGTATATCGAAGTATCTCAAAGTATGGCCGCAGAGCCAACAAATCAATGCTGACAACTCGGAGCGGAGGACCAGACGGAGAAATGGATATGGAGGCAGAGACGGAGGCTGGCGACAGACAGGTGATATTTATGCATGCTTACATTACAGCCGCAGTCGCAGATACAGATACGGAGGCCGATACAGATGCTGCGCCACGGAGAGACAGATACAAAGATTCAGATACCGCCACGGTGTCGTGAGAAAATGGATTTCCGAAAACAAACCCCACACACCGAAACTGCGGCAAGAAGCCCGGTGGAAATCCGAGACCCAATTCCAAAATAAATACCACAAGGTGATATCGGATTGTAAACTGGCCACAAAGTAATGAGCACAACTGGGAGAAGGCAGGTTTTCGGGTTTCCACCAACGATCAGTTTTCCTTTCTACACCCTTGCAGGGTATTATGATATTATGAATACGGACAACACAATATTGCATCAAGACTACAGCTTAGATGTTTGTTCGGGTTTATTTAAGGCATTGCTAAAAATATGGGATTAGTTTTGGGAGTGCTGGTATTTTTATTCGTCATAAAATGAGGCATATCACCATTAAGTCTCGTGAACACTAAAATCCTTACCTCTCGCCTGGCCTCCGCATAGGTGTTACCCTCCATCAGGGTCATGAAGAAGAGGAAGGAACTGATGGCCATGGGATCGTACGCCGTCTGCTCGGTGATCGCCTTGCAGAAGGATGACTTAATATCGGTGCGCGGCCACATAACGCCTGCCAGTCGGATCCACACATATATGGTCGGACCCATGAAAAAGAAGCCGAATAAGCTGAACCTGCAGCGGAATAAGAAGCATAACAAGACTAATTAGCAATTGATTTGGTCCGAGATCTATAGGATACAACCTGAGACACTTCATCCAGTCGTACGTTCGGAATGTCTTCTTCTCGATCAGAGTCTGCTCGATGAGGGATCCGCAGGGCCAGAGGGTGCCGTATGATATCATGCCCCGGATGATTTTGTATTTGTTTGTAAAATTGACAAAATTACGAAACATTTTCACAGTTCTCGAATGCTAATCTGCCGAATGCCAGTCCCAGTTCCACTTCCACAAAAGTACTGCAAGCGCGCTGAAAGAGAAATTGTTGTCGGATCAATATGGCTGGGCTCGCTTGGGTTAGCTTTATTCCCGCGGAAACTTTGCCAGCTCAGTGCCGTATTTGTCTTGGCGGATTTCACTTTTGCCAAGACCTCGGCCTTACCTCATTTGACACAGAAAATGTGTTCAAAAATTATGCCTAACGTTAGTCACAGCTGAGCTCAAGTCGGTCAAATTTGTTGAATACTCTTGCCAATCTATAATAATTCAGAGTTTATATAATTTTCGGTTCCGATTCGGAGGTTTATCTAAACATATGCTAATTTATTTTATAGTATAAAGACATATATTTGCCCATGACGAATATTTATTGATTGTATATTTATTTAAACAACCTAATGTGATTTATGTATTTTATTGCACATTAGATTCCTCCTTGTACAAATTAATATTAGATTTGACAATACTATAAAAAACTAATGCTTTGACTTGAGGTAACAAGTGAGAAATAATGTAATAATACTAAAGTAACGAATTGTTTGGGCTTTTGGTGATGTAGAGTAAAAAACACATACTTTTATTGCCAAAAACGAATGTATCGTTTTTACTAAATATTTATCTTCAGTCTGGTGATTCTGTAACCCTAATTAAGGGCTTACAATCATAAACTGCTTGGCGAAAGTTGAATTTTTTAATTTAAAAATCAATAATATCTTCACATAAAAGTGTAATATATATTCCCCTCAAACGCCCTTGAGTTACAGAATATTTTTCACACCCAACTGGAGTTGAAAGTGGACTCGGCACTTGTCCCAGTTGTAGTGGCCCGCAGTATTTGCCCTCGACGAGGATTAACCCACTGAAGGCCACTTAAATGGAATTTTCTGTTCCAGTGCCAGACTTAAACCTCAAACCAATTGCGAATAAGTGTCAAGCATGGAGACACTTGCACAGCTGACACATTTTCGCCGCTCCTCCGACGAACTGATGGATGGACGGACGGGCTGGATCTGAAAGGAAGAGGGTGGTGACCACCATCCCGTAACACATGTCAGGTATTATTATCGGGGAGCGTACTACAAACGAAATACAAACATAAATTTAATTGCCAAGAATGTTGCTAGCCAAACAAATGTCGAAATAATGTCGGGCCACGGCGAAAGATTTATCATATTCACTCGACTGTCATAAAAAGCAATTAGGCCCCGGCGAAAGATACAAGCCCGGCAGTCCCGAAATGTAATAAAAAAACAACAACAAAATACACTCGTACCAAAGGGGCGGAAGAGAAAGAAGAAAGAAACGATGTGTGATTTGAAGTTGTTTCTGGTTTTCAGTTTCGCTTAATGAGTGTGCCGCACAAAAAGCCGCTTCAAGGGGCAGCGATTAAAGATCCACATCCACTGCGGCACGTCGGGGTTGCCGTTGTTGCTTCTGGTTATGCACTCAAAAAAATAAAATGGCACTTATCCTATCTAGTTGATAACACATGTTGATTATAAAGTCATTTTTAAAAGTATTAGATCTGACGATATGTAAAATAAGAAATTTTAAAATAGAGATGTGTTTCTTAGTGCTGTATTTATATGCAAGGCATAGAAGTATAGATTAAATATAAGAGTTTCAAAAATTAATTTCCTGATAAGATTATATGTTTTCATTTTTGGTTATTAAAACTATATGAATTTAAATCTTCACAAAGATATCTGATGTTTTCAGTGTGCTCATGCCTTTGTAATTAGTATGCCCGCACACAAGCCAAGCCCTTCGGAATAGAAACGGAAGCGGAGAGCCGTCCAGGGGAGTAAAACCCGAGTGCGGGTCCGCGGAGCAGTTGGCCTGTTAAGTCGGGCAGGTTCACTTTGAAGGGCACTCGTCAGCAGAAACATAAAGAAGGAACGATACGATCCACGAACGTCCCATTCCCTGGTCCCGGTCCCAGTCCCGAAAACAGGCGACCCGGCAATTTGAGTTGGTGCGAAAAGTCTGGCTCATGGCAACTGGCGGCCCTTGTTTTTGCCGTCTGTTGCATATTTTCACAAGTAATTAACATGTACACGATGTTGTCCTTGTCCCGAGCCAGGGATCCGGCCGGCACCACTATATCCACTGTACAGTGTGTGCCAACAGCAACTGTCCAAACAGGCCCCAGCCTGTCCTGTTGTTGTTTATCAGCGGTGCCGTAACAAAACGCTGCCTTCACATTAATTTGCATTATATTCACATTTAAATTTTAAATGAGTGCAGTCCGCCGAAGTTGCACTGCGCAGGTAAAGCACGCCAGGTGGACCAGGTAATTGTTTGACCACCTCCGGTCACATGACTTGGAAAATTTCTGTTCTAATGGTTTTCAATGGCCTCGAACAGCCATTGTCTTAATTGTGCCTAATCAGGCCTCAATATTAATTGGATCGGCACTGAATTGCCCGCACAAATTGGCTTAAGTGAAGCAAGAGGATTAGGCCACGTTTACGTCTATACACATACAGTTATATATGTACATGTTGCCATTAATAACGAAACAATATATAATGGATAAAAGGGATTGTATAATTTCCTTTTAGGATATTGTTATGAAAATGTGCTTTTACAAACATGCTCTTTTGGTAAATACAATAACGAATGTGAATCTCTTTCGCTCTCTTAGTAAAATGTCATTATGTTGTTATTCCAAAATATATTATATTATACGAATTATAAATAATGAGATATCAGTGATACTGTTGCAAATAACTTTAGATCAAACAGATTTGTTGAACATGATTGCAGCACGTCTTTCATTCACTTGGGAACTTGAAGAACTATAACCATTCTGCCCTTCAGAAATATTTATGCCAGTTTTTACAACTAAATATTTAACATAGTTTATGGGCGGATAACTTATTTGGCGGCGGAGACGCTGCCCCCGTTTGGCCCATTTAGCTCGCAGTTGATGATAAATTTCGCAATGCGGCCCCAGGCGAATGTGCAATAAAATGCTCCCCATGCAACAAACGTTGCAACATAAATTAAAGCGCAAAATGTTTATTTACGCCGCGGCCAGGCGGTGGCAACAGCGGTCCATCGGGGCGGGGCGGAGGAGGGAATGGAGGCACGGGGAGGAGGGAAATCATGCCCGGCTGTTTCCTGCGCAACATTTGCATTTTGACGCCGTTTTACGCATGATGTGAAGAGCTACGGCTACGGCCAACTCGGCTTATCAGCCAAACGGAATCAAACGGGCCCAGATGAAGTCGGAGGAGTTGGCGGCAGCCAGCGCGGCGGAGGTGGGGCAGGAGGAGGAGCGGTGCACAGCCCGCAGCAACTTGCAACATTTTGTTTTAATTTCGCACTCTTGGAAAGTGGCAGCCGCCACTCGAACGGGCTTTTGACGTTGGCCAAACGAATGTTGCCACGGCGTGGAACAGGGGCGGAGCATGGAACTGACATAGAGGCAGGGACGGACAACGGACCCAGCTGTTTCCTAAGGAATGGTGACCACCTCGCTCCCCAAAACCATCTGAGCTCTCATCCTAGATTTTCATAAAAAAAAGAATCAGTTGCTTTTCTAATTTAATCATTCAACATTTCTTTCAACACAATTTTCATTCATGAATGAATGGCTAGTGCACTGAGTATATTATTTTATTTATTATTTTATTGCTTTTCTTTTTTATTTCCTGTCGGAACGGCACTGGCATCATTTCATTTAATTTAATTCTCCCGAGCTGGTCCGGATACACTTTTTGCCTTATTTTCGTGCCAAGCAAATGGCGGAGAAAAATATGGGGATACGCTTTCCAGCGACAGCGTTGGGTGTATTAAATATGATTATTGACTTTCCCGCACAGCTCTGCTTTCAACTTCTTCAATTGAATTTGATTTCGAGGCCCATTCCCCATGCCCCATGCCCCTTGTGCCGCCCGAAAACACTTCACACTTTGTTGTATTTCGCCGGTTGTTAACATCACGAGGGCCTACATCAAAGGCCATTGCCTAAGAGACGAAGCTAATTGTATCTGTGTCTGCCAGTATCCGTATCTGCACCACTGCTCGTATCTGTGCTTGTATCTGTTATTGTATCTGTATCTGAAGGTGCGAGTTCTGATTGCATTCGCTCTGTCAAGCACACGGGAACAAGAGCGTTTTATTTGGTTTCAAGTTATATAGTATGTTAGTGGGTTCCAACACCTCCTCCGCCTCCCCTCGGACTCGTTCTTTTGACTTTTGTTTATTGAACTTTGGCTGACTGATAGCAGGGGGGATGGTCGGTGGATGGGTCTCGGGATAGTTTTTTTTTTTCTGAACATATTGAAACATGTGTATTCGGTGCCGCCTGATGCGGGCTGTTTGTTCTCAGCGCCCTGCACCATGATTTGATTTATTTGTACACAACTTTATGATATTTACATGTCTGCATCTGAAAGGAGGCGGGGCTTGATTAAGGGCGGGGCGTGCCAGGGGAAGCACATGCGATCTGTGCCCCAGCTGTAGATAAATATTGGGTTCCGCCGCGTTTTTTATTGCTGCCAAGCGGGCTAGATTGCGGGGATTAGTTATAACATTTTCCATTATTAGGATACAAGAATAAATAAATGAAAAGTGATAAAAGACCTACAGAAACTACATGCAAAATTATCCTGGAATTAAATAGATATTAGAAATGTTCCAGACGTCGTAAGGAACCGTCTAAGATATCGATAAGATATTACTTGAAGAATTTATATTGTCATTATTAATAGTAGAGAAATTTTATGCCCATACTTCTTATCATATGTTTCCCATTTAATTCAAATAAGTACTTCCCTTTGAGTGGATCCATTTAAATATCTTCATACTTTTTGCAACTCTAGTAATTGGACGCAATTATCAAGAGTGCCTACCTTCCCATCTGCGTTTGGCTTCTCGTAAACTCCACTCTTTATTATTCCGTCCAGGCGTCTGGGCCTGGTCAACTTCCTCTCGCTCCCCGTTTTACAAGCGTTTCGTTACTCTCATAATTACACTTCATTTGGGATGGGCGCCATTAGCTGCCCGACCCCAATCCCGATCGGATCCCGTCCCGATTCCGATCCCAATCGAGCGCAATCATCGAGGAAGCCCTCCTCCCGGACGGGGCTTATCTATCGCCGCTCATCGGCAGTTCTTGGGGGCTGAAGGCCCGTCATTATCAATTCATGTCCCGTCATAATTAATAAGGCTCGGGTGGAAAGTGAGTTTAGGTGGAGGGAAAGGCAACACGCAAGACGGCAATCAGTTGGCATTGTGTCGGGTCTTCGGACGTGGGATATGGCGGAAGGAGTGCGGGATCTGGGCTCTGGGTGCGACCTTATCGGGCAACAGCTGCCGATCCAATAAAGCAACTCTCCCCCTCCGTCGCCTTTGACTTTGGCCATGTTTGCCGTTTGCTGTTTGCTGTTTGCTCAAGCGCTCCTGGGCCAATTACAGCTTCCTGTTGTGCGAATTTCCTTTGCTCCCCTGTTTGGGTTTTTGTTCTACACAGTCAAAAAATAAACCCCATAATTTAGCAAGAAAGTAGAAGGTCAAATAATAAATTTTCTTATGATGGAATATTTTGAAAAATAAATATTATGGGTTTTTTTCTTAATTACTTTCACTTTAGGAATTGTTTCTATTCTCTTGAAAGCTGAAACTTAACGCTACTTTTTCTTTCTGTGGAAATTGTATATTGAATATTTCTTATTTTTTAACCCACCTACGACCCCTTTCATTTGGAAAGAATGAAAACATCACACACGCTCAATTTCAAGTGTCGAAATATCTGACAGCTGAAATAATAGAATGGAAATGGGTGCGTATCTCTTTCGTTCCTCCTTTCTACTCAACGATCCCTCGGGGCCCAACGGTAACTAAAGTTTTAAAATAAACATTCAGTGGCAAACAATTTATGAAATCATTTTCGCATTAAAAATGCGAGGCCAAGGCAACGAAATAAGGGAAACATATAATACAATAACGGACAGCGGCACACATGCTGTCCGAAGAGCAAAAACAATTGCAATTGCAGGCAATTTGCTTGATTTTCTCATTCCGCATTTCCCACTTTTTATTATTTTTCTGGAGGCATTGGCGGAGGGTGAGTTTTTGAAGCCGCCCGAGCGTGCCGCAGAACAAGGGAATCCAATTTCGCTAGAATTTGATTGTCAACCAAAATAACGAGGAAGCCCCTAAAAGTGAGACTGGGAATCCGGGAAGGCATTTTAAATAGTGTTGTGAAAGAAGCTATTTTCTGGAAATCAAAGGTTACCTAAACAAATTTACTGATAAACAGGATTTAATCTGTAAAAAAAGTATTTGAAACAGCCTAGTTTTAAGGGATCTATAAGTACTTTTAATGCAAATATCTAAAAGAGAAGATTAACTTTAAACTGTTATATTAGAAGTTGCTGACATATTAGACAGCTCCTTAACCTTTTTGTAGCTATTCGCAATACTCGATTTAGCTACACTTTGGAATACTCTGCTTTTGGCAACACTGATCCCAGGCAGGTCACACTGTGAGTCGGACAGACAGACGGAAAGGGCGACATATTGCCAGGGAGACCATTGAAATTAGAGGCAGCGGAACCGCTCGAGTTCATCGGCTCATAAATACTTGTATTGCCCATCCGACGCACAAGTGTCAATTGCAGCTGACACGACAACGCCGCGGCAGCAGCTCTCGGTTATTAGTTGGCCATCAAACGTGTATGACACTTTAGTTGGTTTCTGTCGCTGTCGGTCGCCCTGTCTCTTTCTCCGCCAGCCTACCCGTCTCTTTCTAGTCAGTTTGGGCTGACAGTTGCTCCAAATTGACGTTTGGTGTTCGCGGCCACCAAGGGGGGGTGAAGGGAACGTCACAGAAGACTGCAAAATGATAAATTCTTTAAATTTCGATTCAATAAAAATCAAGAGCATGTACCCAAAATGGAGAGAATGTTGCCTGTCGGAACAAAGAGTACTTGATTGAAAGACTTTTTTGTGTACTTTACAAACATTTATACTTATGATTAAAAGCATTTCTCAACAATGTTATTCACTCTTTTGAGTTTAGTTAATTACTTGTTTTAGCCAACCCAACTAAGATGAATTAATGAATGCATTTGATTAATTACTACAAGAAAGACATTACTACGATAAGTTATTTAATGTGATAAGGAAGTGTTGCTGCCCCTCAGTATCTTGATTGACAATTGGAAATTGCTAAGTGCGTCCCATTGACTCACTTCCATCCGAATTCCTCCGAGATGGCGACCCTGAGAGGTCTGTCAACCGCAGTTAGACCTCTACCTGCGTCTATATCTACGCTCGCATCTATTCAGGTTCAGGGCACACACCCATCAATCCACACCATGGAACCCAGCCCAGCCGTCTCCGGAGTCCGGACAACCGACATTAATTCACGGGACTCTCGGGGCGAGGGCAGCGCCTACGTTAGGTGGAAACCCCGTGGGGTTACATTGAACCCCGTCGTAAAGCCGTAAAACAGTAAAAAGCTGTGCCCAAATTTAGCGCCCGGTTCAGTGCACTTTGCGTGTGTGCGCCCGAGTGGATTTCGTCTAGAAAAAAATAAATATAAATAAATAAATGCCAACACAACTGTCAATTATGGCCGGTAGTGCTCGCTGGGATCGGGGCGAACTGAGGCCGTACATCCACAGCAAACACAACAATAGATAGATGCCAGTATGTAGATATTTTATATAAACAGCAGCAGTTCAATTTGTTGATTCGCCGCCCGCTCGGCGGCCTGCTTGGATTTCGATTGATGGCGACGTAGGACGCGGACAGGGACAGGGACACGGACGCCCATTGACGGAGCCACATGCGGAGGCACACAAACTAAGTTCGTACACTGACCGAATGCGATCGAAAACAATTTAAAGAAAAATGAAAACATATTTTTCGAAGTCTAAAACCATAAAGTCAATAATTAATTAATATTTGCCGTAGTTAAAATATATATTAGATGAAATAAAACATATTAACAAAGTAAAATAAAAGTGACGGTGGCATCTTTAAATCCGAAAATATCTAATCCGAAATATCTATATAAAATTTTGAAATGTTGTGACAAGTGTTGGTAACATTAACCAAATATTAATTGTAATTAAGTTAATGTTGCTTACAATCACTACGTTCACTAAAATCTATACTATATTGCACCAAAAAATATATTAAAGATAAGTTAATTTCAAACACAGTTTTCGGGAAATACTGCCCAGCTTAGGGTGTAAAATTTGAAGTTGACCGAACAAAGTATTAAGTATCTTAGCTTATACTTTTCATCAAAACATATTACTTTTTTTTTTAATTAAAAACAAAACATGGCATATATGCTTAATTGAATTATGGCTTTTAGTGAAATAAAGCGGAAGATATTAGTTTAAGGTAGAGTTTATTTTTTTTTGCAGACACAAATATAATTTTTCGCAGTGTATGCACATACGAAAATACGGAATGCAACGTCAAAGTCATTTGTCACGCGCCGGGAACGACAACGACCACGAGCGATATCAATGAGCGAA
>VNJR01010101.1:0-16582 GCA_008042585.1 Drosophila punjabiensis
GGTTTGCTTTGGATACCACATAAAGACCAATTATGTGGGCGATCCCAAAAGAGTGAAGCGTCAATTATCACCAAACGAGTGGTAAGTTCAGAAGCGTCACAGATCCACTTGCTCTTTTTGCCCCCGTTGTGGTAAAAGCCAAGATATTTATGCAAACCCTGTGGGAGCTAAAGATGGGCTGGGACATGTGCTAACTCAACTGCTTCAGAATGAGTGGAAAAGCTATCGTGCTGATCTGCAAGCATTGAACGATTTGAAAATTCCAAGGCAAATCTTTGAAGGGAAAGTGCCCGTTAACCAGGAGATACACACGTTTGTCGATGCATCAGAGCGGGCATACGGAGCGGCAATTTATATCCGCGCCACATATCAGAACAGTCAAGTATTTGTTCGGCTGTTGTGCTCAAAGTCAAGAGTAGCACCAACAGCAAAAGAAACATTACCGCGCCTAGAATTATGCGCCGCAGTCTTGGGAGCAGAGCTAACCCACAGGGTGCGGAAAGACTTACGGATACCTAATGAAAGTGTTCCTGGATATCTATGGTTCTGTCCTGGATAAACGCATCAGCGTCATCGTATTATACGTTCGTGGCGAATCGAATCGCAAAAATTCAAGCTGTTTCAGACCAATCTCAATGGCGTCACGTGTCATCGGCTAACAATCCAGCAGATGTACTATCAAATGGAATTGCCGCCAGTAAATTGGCGGAACACAATCTCTGGCTATATGGACCGCTATTCCTACATGGTTCTCGCGACAAATGGTATAAAGTACAAACAATCACCCCCAGCGATCTGGAACGCAAGTCTAAACAAGTTAGCGTGCCAACTTGTCAAGATGAGTTTGGCCGCGTACTCTTAAATTGCAATCAATGCGGTTCTGCAATAAGAAAAACAGATCACCCACGAATGTCGGCGAATTGACTTATGCAAGGACCATCATCCTGCGGACCATTCAGCAAATTGACTTCAGTAGCGAGTACAAACAACTTCGTATCCACAAAACGGTGGACAAAAAGAGCTCGATCGTGTCCCTTTCTCCTATAATCGGAAATGACGGACTGATCAGTGTCGGAGGTAGATTGGAAGAATCTAACCTTCCGTATAACGCAAAGCATCAAATTTTGCTTCCATACAACGATACTCTCGTGAAGAATCTGTTGCGAGAGATGCATGAAGAGAACATGCATTGCGGGGCTCCATCACTGAGAGCCATTGCCAGACAACAATATTGGATTCTGAATGATAAAACAATGGCACGGAGCATTATTCACAGCTGTATCAGATGTACAAGAGCACGGCCCAAATTAATGCATCAAATCATGGGCAACCTACCAGCTAACCGAGTAACACAGTCTCGGCCGTTCTTCATCTCTGGTGTTGACTACTGTGGACCAATTTGGATTCACCACAAGATTCGCGGAAAAAGACCCGATAAGGCATACATTGCAGTTTTTTGCTGTTTTGCAACGAAGGCAGTACATCTAGAGTTAGTCAGTGACTTAACAACAGATGCATTTTTAGCTGGTCTTCGACGATTCTTGGGTCGACGTGGAAAATGTCAGACCATTCATTGCGACAATGCAACAAATTTTGTTGGTGCCAACAATCAATTGAATGCATTAGAAGAAGCTATCTTCACCGACAGAGCCCCAGCGCAGATCATAAACCATTGCAATAAGAGGCAAGTGGAGTTTAAATTCTTACCGCCCCGGGCACCATCGTTTGGCGGCCTTTGGGAAGCTGCGGTAAAATCAGCAAAACGGTTGCTGGTATCAGTCACAGCTACAGCTTCGTTAGCATTTGAGGAGCTAAACACCGTAATCGTGGAAGTCGAAGCCATCCTCAATTCTCGACCCCTGACACCAATGTCGTCTGATCCAACTGACACATTAGCTCTGACTCCTGGTCTTTTTCTTATTGGTGAATCGTTGACGGCTCCTCCCGATGCAAATCTCGCTTCACCCGGGAAAACGTTAGTGAAGAGATGGGAGTTAGTGTCCAGAATCAAGCAAATGTTCTGGGATCAATGGTCTATGGAGTATTTACTAGTACTAGTCAAGGAAGGCAACGTGCCGGTAATGAGCTGGCTGTAGTATGCGCGTATATTGAATACCCACTGTACCGAGAGTACTTAAAGGGTACGCACTGTAACACTTTGTTGCAGTGTTTACATATTTCAAAGTCCCGGTCATAAACCCTAAGTGGCCGAAATATGAACCGATCGCTATGGCTTAGCCCACACACAGAAAGAGCTAGCGTAGGCATAAATGTAATAAACGGACAGCATATGCATAGCCCTCGCGCCTACTCTTCAGAGGGCATAGCCAATATATATAAGTACATTCCTTTATACATAAGAATATATATAAGCAGCCGTCTCTCTGCCGCCGCCTGCGAGCAGCGCAGCTACGAGACCTAGCTTAAATCAGAACTTAAGGAATATTGTAAAATTCAGAAAATCCTCGAGCGTTGGAGCGGCACCATAGCTGCTCCAATTTAAAGACTCAAAATAAAAGTGACAAACAAATAAAACCTAAAGTCTTATCATTAAACAACTTCGGAACAATCCTACTTCATGGGCGATGGGACGAATAGTGAAGACGTATCCCGGTAAGGACAACCATGTCCGAGTAGTAGATGTGAAGACTGCATCTGGGACCTTCAAACGACCAGTTACTCGTCTTGCTCCGCTATTAAAAGAAAATGAAGCCATTAAACGTCCTCACAGTGCCATCGAAGATACGACGCCGGCTGAAATGTCAACACAAAAGAGGAAGGTGTCAGCTGCGATTCTTCCGACGCTGCTGGCAATGCTACTCATTCTGCCACTAGCAATGGGACAACAAGCATGTGTCACACAGTTCGCAAATCAGCCAGGAATATTCTATAAACGAATTGGGACCTTAAGAATGGCGATTTCAAAATGGAATATCATAGCGTACTATGACTTACAGCCATATTGGAGTGATATGGGAATATTGACGGCCGGCATACTGAACTCAAACATAAGTGTTCAGAATTACGAAACATCAATGCCTGTAGCTCTATATATGCGCATTTCCAACATTTAAACACCGAGTTACAATCCGGAAATGAGCTGGATATAGTCGGTAACGTGGCAAATTCATTGTTTGGCGTGCTTAATTCCAAATACGCTGAAGATATGTCCAAGGTCATCATCAATAATGTCAAATCCAACGAGGACATATTGATGATGCTATTGAAAAATCAAACTTCAATTCTGGATTCCACTATCAATGTAGTCAGGAAAGGCAGTTCAGCCATTAACGATCGCATCCGATTTATAGCGTGACAAGTAGATGCTCTCAACAAAGAACGAGGAAAATATCAAGGCGACTACTTGCAACAAGCATTCATGGTCTTAACAGCCCAGCTAACTCTACTGGCAACTGGAATGCAACGGATGCAAACTGAGATAGCCAACGTACTTACCGACATTCGTCATCGAACAATTAGCTCCATACTAGTGTCTCCTAAACAGCTGAGGGATCAACTCGATCAGATTAGGGAGCATATCTCACCGGATCAATAGCTGCCAGTATCATCCAAGGATGTTATTCAACTGTATGGAATCATGCATACCGAGGGAACAACCAGTACGGACCATGTTGTCTTCAAAATAACACTACCGTTTGTGTCCACGGCACAGCAAGAAGTTTTTGGCATCATTCCTATCCCAGTGTGGAAGGAAGGAAACTGGCAGGAATGCAAGCTCAAAACAGAGATCATAACCGTCAATGCCCATAGAGATCAGTTCATGGGACTAAGGACAAGTTTGAGCAATGTCTACAACTACCAAATGATGAGCACATATGTTTCAATCATCAGGCTACGTTTAGCGTAGACAACCGATGTGAATTTCAGTTATTCAATAAGAAGACTGAAACAATATGTGAGATGGTTCAATCGAAAGCCGATTTAATATGGTCAGCAACACATCAACGAAACAGATGGATGTTTGCAATCCACAGTCCAATCGAACTTCAAGCTTGTGCAAGGGAATTCCGTCTACAATACACATTGATGGAACGGGCTTGTTATCACTCGATTCAGGTTGCACTGCGCGCAACTGAAAAATAAAATAAAAAATAAATAAAAATACCAATAAAGTCAGTAATCGTCTTCAACTCAAAAGGCATTTTACTCAACCTCAACCGCAGGCACCTAGATCAAGTGCTAGTTGCGACAACTCAAAGGCAATTAGTTTATGTACTATTTTGCCAGGCATCTAAGCCTCCTCACACATACACAAACAGAGCCCAAGAACGGAACACATGTTAACATTGTGCCGCGCACATTAGCTAAATAAATAGGAAATAATGAATACAAGGTAGCACATAAGAGAGAAAAATGAAGTAGATATGAAAGAAACCATAAAAGAAAGACGCAAAGAAAAAAAGAAGAAGCAAACACAAACGAACATTCGAATTTATAAGCGCGGGCGCGCCCAAACACGCGGACGGTCACACTGGACCAGATAGGCGAAAAATGCGAAAAGGGCTAACGCCAGAAAGAAAAGGACGGGTACGCTAAAGCCCGCCAAATCGCTATAAAAGGCGAGCCGCAGCCGCTCTAAAATCACTTAGCAGTCGAACGCGATCGGGCGAATTAAGCCTATTCTGTAGCACGCATCCAGTAGTCAGCAGCGAAGTCTTTTTTTGGTTGAACTGGTCATCCGATCCGGTCCATTTTAATACATTGTAGCTAGTCTTCCCGTAGTTTCCTCCCCGCCCTTACCCCCCTAAGACGGCTTTCGAGTCCAATAACCAATCCTAACCTTTCTGCGACGGCTTACGAGCCGAACAGTACTTTCTCTGGGCGGCTTATTGGCCCAAAAGTGATCTCTCTCTCTTTCTGGGGCGGCTTACGGGCCCAACAGTGATCCCTCTCTGGGACGGCTTACGAGCCCAACAGTGCTCTTTTTCTCTCTCTCTCTCTGGGGCGGATTACGAGCCCGACAACAACTTCTCTCGGGGACGGCTTACGAACCCAACAACAACTTCCCTCTGGGACGGCTTACGAGCCCGGCAACAACTTCTCTCGGGGACGGCTTAGGAGCCCAATAACAACTTCTCTCTGGGACGGCTTTCGAGCCCAACAACAACTTCTTTCCGCGACGGCTTACGAGCCCGACAATAATTCTCTCTGGGACGGCTCGTCGAGCCCAACAACAACTTCTCTCCGCGACGGCTTAGGAGCCCGACAATAATATTTCTCCAAGACGGCTTGTCGAGCCCAACAACAACTTCTCTCTGCGACGGCTTACGAGCCCGATAATAGTTCTTCTCCGAGACGGGGTATCGAGCCCGACAACAACTTCTCTCTGGGACCGCTTACGAGCCCAACAACAACTTCTCTCTGGGACGGCTTACGAGCCCAACAACAACTTCTCTCCGAGACGGCTTCCGACACTCACTGTCTCTTTCATAGGTACCTAACTGCCCGAAGACGCGTGAAGAGAGAGGCCAGGCGACGACGTACCTCCGAGAGCAGAACTTCGACCACTGACGCAGATATCTCGACACAACCTGTATTCGAATAGACGAAAAACCCGAAACTATACTCTTACGGCCTAAACCCTCTGTGTTCTTCCTGGGAAATCGGGTCGGGAATCTCTTACAGCAACCACGCCTGAACCAAATTAATTCCATACGGATCTTGGACGTGCAGCAGTTCTCCGAGGCTCGACAGACCGTCACAGGTGGCGCCCTAACAGGTTGATGTGGTTGCAAGAGACGAACCGACGCCGATAGAGTTATGTATGCATGGGTATATCTGGCGAACAAAAGCGAACTCATAGAATACGCAGAAAATTTCGGCTTGGACTCGTCAGGAAAACTTGAGGACATAAGACATACGGTAGCAGCGGTTATGAAACGAACGGATCATACCGAAGGAGTGGGAAAAAGGCTTGCGCAGTTAGCGGCGAAACACAAAAGGGAGAAAAGTCCAACACCAAAACCAGAAATCGTGGTGACAGAGACGGGAGCGCAAACCGAAGAAATGGAAGATGCAAAGGACACAAAAAGGGTGGAAACGGAGATAGTAGACCGGGTACGAAACTGGGGGATCCGCTACCAATGGAACATCGAACCTGGAACAATAGATACGGAATACAAAAAGACCAGCTCGTCCAGACGATGCCGTTCATTCTCGAGGGGATAGTCACCGACTGGTGGAACACGACACCAATAAAGATTTGCTCGTGGAGACAGCTAACAAAAGAACTGCTGGAATACTTCCTATTACCAAGATATGAGGAGCAGTTGGAAACCCAAATATCGCAGCTGAGACAGAGAGAAACCGAACCTGTAAGGGAATACGCGATGAGGCTACGGAAGTTGATGTGCTTCACAAAACTCTTAGAGGAGAAGAAGCTCGACCGGGTGTACAAAAACTCCAGGAGCAAGATAAAGCTGTACACGAGGAGGAGCGGATTTAAAACACTGACGTTCCTCACACTAGCGGAGGAGGTGGAAGCAAACGAATCAATGGAGAACCAGACACGAGCAAGTCAAGCAGTACAGCAACAATTAAGGCCAGAGATTTGCATGCGGTGCTGGGGAACCGGACACATAGCACGCACATGCGGCAATCCACCCAGGTTGTTTTGCTGGGTCGGTGGAAAGAACGGTACTCGGACGACAGAATGTTGCAGCAGAGCCGGGAAACGCCTGAGCAGATAAAGCTGGCGGCTCAGGCGAAACGAATAGGGCCAGCAGCAGAGAACCAACAACGGTTTCCAAATAATAGCAAAAATCAGGATCGGAAACGAAACGGCAAAAGGAGTGGTGGAAACAGGGGCGTCAAGTAGTGCGATAAGTAAGAACGTGTACCAGGACATGAGACAGAAAGGCAGATGGAGGGGAACAAGAGAAACAGGCGAGTATTCAAAAGCATGAAAGGGGTCAGCAATGTAACGACGCACAAAATAAACCTCAAGGACGATCAAAGACCGATCAAACATCGATACTATCCGCGAAATCCGAAACAACGGGTGGTAATCAACGAACAGGTAGACGAACTGATAACCCTAGGGCTGATAGAACGATCACGTAGTCCATACAGCGCACCGGGAGTGCTGGTAAGGAAGAAGAATAACGAGTGGAGAATGTACATCGATTACCGCCTACTAAACGACAAAACTCAGAAGGATGCATATCCAGTACCACGTATGCACTTTATCCTCGACCAGTTGAGAGAGGCTTAATTTATCAGCACAATGGACCTGAAGTCCGGATATTGGCAGATCTCGATGAAGGAAAATAGTAGGCAGTACACAGTACCTGGGCGAGGGCTGTTCCAATGGACGGTAATGCCGTTCGGACTAACAACAGCACCAGCAACGTTTCAGAGGGCATTGGATACAATAAACGGACCCCAGATGGAACCGTTTGCATTCGTGTACTTGGACGATATAATCGTGATAGGCCGAAATAAGAGGGAACACCTGGAAAAGTTAAAGGAAGTGTTCCGGAGACTACAACAGGCGATCTTACGGATAAACCCATATGAGTGCCATTTTTTCCAAAAGGAGTTGAAGTACCCAGAGAAGGTGGCGGCAATTCAAGATCTACCAGAGCCAAAGAACACGAGAGAAGTACATAACTTCTTGGGAATGGCGTCGTGGTACCGAAGGTTCATCCCGAACTTTACCGAACAGGCCGGAGCCTTACAGGAACTGATTCGGAAAGGGTAAACGTTAGAGTGGGATCAACGACATCAGTACTCCCTTGAACAACTGAAGAAGAGTCTGACACAAGCACCGATTCTGGCATGCCCAGACTTTACGAAGCAGTTCAAACTTCAAACAGATGCCAGCGACTTCGACATAGGGGCGGTACTAACGCAGGACACCGACGACGGCGAGCATGTAATCTCATTCGCCAGTAGGAAGTTGAGCAAGGCAGAGCAGAAGTACAGTGCCACAGAGAAGGAGTGCTTAGCGATTTACTGGGGCATTGAAAAATACAAGATGTACCTCGAGGAGACCAATTCGTTGTCGTAACAGATCACAAGGCCCTCAAATGGTTAAATTCGATAAGGAGCTCAGCGGGTAAAGTAGCAAGGTGGGCACTGGGATTACAGCATTACCAATTCGAAGTACAATACCGAAGAGGCAAACCGAATGTGGTGGCAGACACGCTATCGAGAGCACCGCCGATGGAACTAAAAACAATGAAAGGGTCATGGGTAGAACAGACCGAGAGAGAATTGGAAAAAGATCCACACAATTCGGAATATCGCAAAGAAAGAGGCCGACTGTATAAGTTGAGCGGAGACAAGCGAGACCCACAGCCGCGAAAACTATGCGTGACGGAGGACGAGGTGTAGCAAATATTGGCGGAGAATCACTGCACGGCAGAAACAGGTCACTTGGGGATGTTCAAAACAATAAACAGGATACGGAACAGGTACTTCTGGCCGCGACTAATGACAAATGTGTAAAGATTTGTCACGGGATGCGAAAGCTGGCAAAAGTACAAGGTGTCACAACAAAAAGCGGCAGTGCAGATTTTTTCGGACCACTACCGAGGAAAAAACACGGGAATACGACTTTGCTAGTAATAGTAGATAAGTTCTCAAAGTGGGTAGAACTGGCGGCGATTCGCCATGACGGCAGAAGCGATTCTTAGGGTGTTTTAGGAGAGGATCATCGCAAGAGTTGGAGCACCGAAAACAATAATATCCGATAACGGAGTCCAGTTTGTGGGGCGAAAAACAAGGAACGCCATGGAGAAATGCGGCATACGCCAACAACTTACGGCCCCATACACACCGCAGAAAAACCCGACGGAACGGACAAGCAGGACGGTGAAGACAATGGTGGCGCGGCTAACGGGAGAGGAGCAAACGAAGTGGGACGAACACATCCCGGAGCTTATGTTGGCTTTCAGTAGTAGTACATCGGAGACAACTAAGTACAGCCCGGCCCAACTACTATTCAGAAAGAGTTGCGGCTACCGAATACGGTCTTCCATAGAGCAACGGAGGGATCCGGATTAAGGAAGGAGAGTATAACCGAGAGGTGGAGACGGATGGAAAAGGCGAGAAAGGAAGCAATAGGGAACATGGAAGCAGCAGAGGCGCCTCTACTACCTCCGAAAGAGGGAATGGAAGCCGCAGATTGGCGATCTAGTTTGGTGCAAGACACACCACTTGTCAAACGCTGCAAATAAATTTAACGCGAAGCTAGCCCCGAAGTACGATGGACCCTGGAAGGTAGCCGCATTCATTTCTCCCGTGGTCGTGACCGTACGAGACACAAAGACACGAAAAACAAAACGGGTGTACATCGGTGACATTAAACAACACCTAGGGAGAGATCACGACCTACACGATGAACGTAACACATCACTAGGCACTAACGTAACAGGTAGATACACGCAAAACCTAACACTATAAATAACACGTAAGCCAACACCACACAGAACACGTAGCCCAACACTACAAATAACACGTAAGCCAACACTACACATAACACGTAACCTAACACTACCAATAACACTCAAACCAACACTACCCATAGCACGTACACTAATACTGCATGCCGTACATAGACCAACACTACACCACAGAGCGATCTCATTTCATTACAGATCGCAGAATGCATAAGTTCAGGGTAAGCGCGCGGCGGTTCCGGGAGAACCACGCTAAAGCAGCAGCAGCAGAAACGAGGGCGAAGCTGGTAGAGGCACAAGACATGCCAGGGGCAGCAAGGAAAAGGAGAGCACCGGCCAAGATGGGGAACCGGGTGGCGACTAGCCAAGAGAAGGTGTGGGACCCACCAACAGTGTCTTCGACGGCGGAGGTTTGCCCAGGCCGAGCCAGAATCGCGCACGCGCCAAGAAGCAGCACGGCCACGTGGAGCCACGATCGCGAACAGACGGCGAACAGAGTACAGGCGAAAAGCACAACGACGAGAGGGACACATGGAGAGCCGCTGCAACAAGCCTGTACTTTCCGAGCCGTCGGGGAACCGTCAATGCAACCAGCCACGCGCCAACCCAGCGCCAGCCGAGGAGACGCCCCGCGGCATGCCGGTACTACCCAAACCCCTAGGATGCAGCCAAAGCAACCGATGCAGCCAGCCCCGTCTAACTATATCGCCGGGCAAGAGAACTCGCCCCAACTCGCCGGTACCTCGCTGGCTGTCACAAAGCCGCCACAACAGCCGGTACACCTGAGGAGCACCTGAGCACAGTAGAGCCTTTAGAACAAAAGCCGTTGCAAAAATCAAAAAAGTCGATGTCACAATAACGATTTAAGCCTTAGTATGGCTTCTCGACAGAGAATTTAAATTAAATTAAAATAAGTTTTAGGATTTTTTTGTAGAAGATATGAGCATTCAAAGTTGAAAAATATTTCCATATTGGCATCATAGGAGAAAAAAATAAAAAATTTGCCCACTTTCAGGTAGCATTACTTACAATGTAGATTACCTATCGTCATGTTTTTTCTTTAAACGATAGATACTGTGAAGTAGTTCTTAGGCTGGGGTGAAGCTCAGTCACGCCAGGATCTCTTTACAGAAAATTTATAAAGATAGGACAGTGGGTCTTCGATGAACGGTGGGCTGACGTGAGATGGAGGTTGTCAGCCACCGGGTTACCAAGCAGGAAAACTCTATTTTTGATATTAGCAAAATAGCGAAGGGGGATCCGCGGTAGCGCGTATAAGGTCTGGCCCATGGCACTCGCCGTGAGGAGACCGAGGGGGATTGATTACGGGACGTTTTCTACCGGTTAGGAACTATGCATCTGCCAGGTGGAATCCCAACCGGCACTCGCCGTAAAGGTCGTCATCCAGGATGGCAAGTTCCGCCGTCAGCACTCGCTGTCGGCCCAAGCTATGCGGCCGGCTGAGCCGGGCCCCGTACAAGTTTTCTGGATGTAAAAATATTTGTTCATCGTAATATGGGTGGGTTTCAGTATTTTATTCGGGCGTTAATTAAAAATTTAATCAGACTTCATTTGGATTTTTATTATTCATTTATTTTCCTCAGTGTATTTTTTTGTTCTCTCTTTTCTCCTTTAAATTTTCCCCAGTGTTTGTATATAATTTTATAAATTGTATTTCCTATATATTTTTTTTCTATATATTTGTTATCGGTTTTTCATATTCAATTCGCGTGGTTAGTTTTGGTTACGAAGGGGCTTCCGCCGCTGGTCCTTGGCCGGCACAAGTCCCTCGCTGCTCCGCTCCGGCTGGTCCGGCTGGTCTGCGTCAGTCGTCACTCGACGGCTGGGTTACCCCTCAGTTGGCTTCCTTCGAGGTGGAGGCCCGATGGCCTGCTGGTGGCTCCAAATCTCTATATTGTTTATTCTCACAAATGTTCTCCACTTGGAGTGGCACTCGCCAGCTCCGTGTTCTACACAAACTCCACGTCCGTCTCACTCCACGTTCTTTTTACTAATCTCCTCTAACTTGCTCCATGTGGAGTGGCACTCGACAGCTCCGTGGTTTTAGCAAAGATCCACGTCAGTCTCACTCGACGTCTTTTCCGTAACTCTCCTGGGTTTTTCCACTACCAAGTTCTGCTGGCCTCGCTTCGAAACTTCTAGAAGTTTTGTGCATCGCTTCCTCTCGTTCTTTCTTAGGGCGCAAAGCAAAGCCTTAAAATCGATTTATATTTAACTAAATCTATTCTTATCATCTGCTATTGTATACATTATTATTTACTATTATTTACATTATTATTTACACGCTATTTACCTATTGTTTACATTATTATTCCCTATTATTTACATGGCTTATATTATTATGTATTATTTACATATTTATTTGTGGGGAGCCGGCAGGTTCCGGCGCACAGTAGCGCCTTTTCTCATTTTACGTTGCAAAAATCATAACTTTTGAACCGAATAAGATATTCAAATAATTTAAACGGCAACTGACAGGTAATTGTTGTAAAATTTGCGTATGTATTGGATAATGTGCCACGCCCACTAATTCGCCCTTTTATAGGGTATCAAAGTGGAAAAATAAATTTTTTTTATAGACAATTTTTTAAAAATATTTTTAATTTAATTTTTTATCTTTATTTTTATGTATTTGCTTAAATAAATATATTTCGAATGCAAAATGCAAAAATGCAGAATGCAAAAAAATATATCCCGATCGGATAGCTCCTTTGTCGCCGTCCATGGTTCCTGGACACTGCGCGATGGCCTCCATGACACACTAGGTACGCCCAGTCGGGCGGATCATCCGACGCCATAGCTGTGGGGAAACAAAGTTTTATTAGCCTTCGTGTGGTTAAAGGGCTACCTAACAGGTTTTTAGTCGTAGTTAGTTGTTAGTTTTGGGAGGGAGTTAAAGAGTGCAGGCACTGGGAGCATTGAGTTTCCCCCTTAGGGGAGTCGGGACGTTGGGAAGGCACATCCAGCAAGTGGCCCCCACTGACTCAGTCTTGGCTCCTGTCACAGTGTTCTGACTCTTGCCGTAACCCGAATTTAGCGTCACTCGACTGCTAAATTCTCTTGTTGCCTTGCTTTCTCGTGTTGTGCTGCCTTGGTGAGGGTTTCTCGTTGCTGTGCCGCCTTGGTGCGGGCTTCTTCGTTGCTGTGCCGCCTTGGTGCGGGCTTCCTTGAGTTTAGCGTCACTCGACGACTAAACGTTCTATGTCCTCTTGAAATTTTCTGGGTTATCTGGCCTTCCGGGTACCAGATTCTGCGTTTCTGGATCGTTTATTTATTTATTTATTTAGAAAATAGCAAATTTCTGCCATTGTAATCAATATCCATACCTCTGAGTAAGGAGTGATTTTAAATGATATGCTCCGACTCACATCAGGTGGGCAGAGGCAAGGATAGGTGTCTTAAAATAATTTCAGTGTTTACATCAAAGGACAATTTAACATGTAATAAAGAATATAGATCATCATGTGACAATTAATGAGTTTGTGAAGGAACATCACTCCGTGGCAGGTCCGACGATCCTTCAGCGAGGGCAGGCGCAGAAGACGCGACCTGTCGTTATAGGAAGGGAGGTGACGATTCCCAATTAAGTTCCCGTAGAGCAAACAAAAGGAATTGTTTTTGAATTGATTTAATAAGGTCTTGAAATTTCGCATATTGAGGTGACCATACGCACGAACAATATTCTAGAATTGGGCGAACAAGAGAGATATAAGGGTCATCATCAATACTTCTTTGACCAGCGCTTAACGAAGGCAAAAAACCCTTTTGGCTTTACCAAAAATTATGCACCTAAGGTCGGTGAAGTTTAAGTTATGCTTAAATAGAACTCCAAGGTCAACTTTTACGAAAAAAAAGACATAAATTTACATTTGGAGTTGTTGAGGAATAGCAAATTGTTGTTGCACCAGGACCACATATTGTTCAAGTCAGTTTGCAAAAGCGTATGAGAATTTGAATTCGTCAGTGGCAAACATAGTTTAACGTCATCCGCGTACATCATCACATGGTAAAAAAGAACCACATAAAAATGTCAAACAGAAGTGGACCAAGGTGAATCTCTTGCGGGACACCCGAAGTTAGCTGTACACGATTTAAAAAAGATGTCTTAGCAACTTTTTGAGTTCGGTTCGCTAAATAAGTGGCGATCCAATTAATCAACAAAACAGGAAAGCCCAAAAGTGTAAGTTTTTTTTATAAGAGGCGATTCACAGAATCAAAGGCTTTGCTGAAGTCTGTAAAAATAACATCAGTTTGTGTGTTGAATTTAAACGCGTTTCTAATGACAGAACAAAACTCAAGAAGGTTTGTGGAAGTAGAGCGTTGTCTCATAAAGCCATGCTGCGAGGTGGACATTAATGAGCTACATTGGTGTTGAAGCTGAGCAGTAACTAGAAGTTCGAATAATTTTGGAATCGCACTAAGCTTTGCAATCCCTCTGTAGTTTTCGATGTTGGATTTACTACCCATTTTGTGAAGGAGAATTATGAAGGATTCCTTCCAACATTCAGGAAAAAATGAAAACTGAAGAGACAACTGATACAGCTTGGACAGTGGACTACTTAGCGCACTAGCACAATTTCTCAAAACACAGCTGGGTACCAAATCTGGACCGGAAGAGAAGGAAGGTTTGAGTGTTTTGAGGTTCTGAAGAACATCATCATCATTGATCGTGGGCATGAAGATGCAATTGCAGTGCGGAAGAGGATACGGATACGATGAGGTACTATCGAAACTAATAGATGAGTACGATGATTGGAAAAATTTTGCGAATAAGTTCGCGAAGAAAGCGGACTCAGTATTGAGATGAAGACAGGATGGAAAGATTTGAGATTTTTGTTTAGAATTGACAAACGCGTAAAATTGCTTAGGGTTCGCCTGGAACTCGTTTCTACACCGATTCCGGTAATTATTGTAACACTCAGAATTATGTGTTAAAAAATTATTACGTGCTGTTAAGTATCTAAGTTAACGACTAAGTTAACGGGATCGTCAGTAGGAGAGTCCAAAAAAGTCCAATCGACCGAAGATAAATAAGTGTTCATGTCAGAGAAATTAGCTTTACGAAAACAGCGAAAAGTTGCTGGCTCAGCTAAAGGACAAGACAGTAATGGAGTCGATACTTCTAGAATTATCTCAAGAGTGGGGTGATAAGCGTTTTCGGGGCTGGAGAGAGGGTCAATTCTAGAAACGTAGGCATTAGCAAACTCCGACGCAAAAATAAGGTCTAGGACTTTGTCACCACAGTTCCTTACATGATTTATTTGTCCCAATGAAAGGTCAATAAGACCGCGAACAAAATCACGGGGCGCAGTGGGAATAAGAACATTCGAGTCAGGGGAGGGCATCCAAGATATTGACGATAGGTTGAAATCTCCCATGACAATAATGTGATCGTTAGCACCAAGAGTAGAATGAATGTTCAGAATTAATGAGACACGCTGTAAGTAAATGTTCGTGTCAGACCGGGGTGGGATGTACGAGCATGAGACATAAACAGAGTAGTCATGAACTTGAATGCGAACCGCAACAAACTCCAAATTGCAATCTGTGTCAGTTATCGGAACCAATACGGAAGTTAAATCGGACTTAACTGCGATGAGAACACCGCTTCCGCTCCGCTTCGAAGTTGGCGATCACATCTATAGACGACGTAGTTACTAGCAAATAATTCGCTATCAGAGACGGACGAGTTGAGCCAAGTTTCAGTAAAGGCAATAACATTGGCATCGAAGGAGGCACTATTAACGCGAAGTTTACTAAGTTTGCCTAATAAACTGCGAACATTCTGATAGTGAAGGAGAATCAATCAGTTTTTTGGAGCTCTAGTAGAGGGAGTCAAAGGCACACGAGCCCGAGGATAACTTTTATGAATGAATTCGTGAACTATGGCATGTTCAGGCCAAACTGAAGTGTCAAGAGCCCTAGGCAGTAATGCGTCGAAAAGCCCAATTTTAAACGAGGATATTTCACGTCTTTGCTTAAAATTGAATTTTGAGACGGTAAATTCAGTGCTAGAAATATTCAATTTGTTGCTCAAATGGGTCTTAACATCATGTTCGGAAGCACCTGGATTGAGGCGGGAAACAAAGGCAAATTTTTTGGGGGCAACACCAGCTAGTGGTGCCGGAGTCCTTCGTGCAACTCCAGAAATACGTGAAGATTGGGGTCCAGTGCGGGTGATAGGCGGCGCAGAAATGATAACCGCCGGAGGTACCACCGTCGGAGGAACCGCCGCGGGAGCGATTTCCACCGGAGGAGCCACTGGAGGAGCGTCTGAAGCCAAATGAGCGTCGTTGGAGGCAGCAGCATGAGACGTGGATGCATGGTCGATGTTTATAAGCTGCAAAGCCGGGGGCACGTCGAAATCATCCGGACCAGATCTGGCAGCTGATACTACTTCGTCATCAGAGTCGTCGTCCACAGCCACGGCGTTATCCGTAGATTTGTTTCGAGGGGTGAACTGCATTAGAGGAGTGCTCTCTGGGTCTGAAATAGGCAAAAAGCTATCAGAAAGGTTACTCCTTCGTTTGTTTACCGGATCCCTTAGCAGTTGTAAAGATTTGAAGTGATGTTCCGCCTTCTGGAAACGGTTTGACAATTCCTTGAAACCGGTAGCCAGCGACTGAAACTCCAGGTGAGTTTGCCTCATAAAAATCCTCATATCGGATTTAATATGCAGGCAGCTCGGGCACGTCCAGTCTAATCCACTGTGCTCACGTATGCGATCAGCAATACGCCCGACGTATTGCCCAAAACAGGCGCAACCGACATGAGCAATGTTTTCACATAGCCAACAGCTAACAAAGACCTGCTTAGCAGTGAATTTGCGGCTGTTGGGACAATTGTCAGCACGGCAGGTAGCCATAATTTACGTAAATAATTAATAAAAAATATAAACACACGAAATTAAATAAAATGAAAAGAATATTAATATTTCCGCGGCAAAGAAAACGATCAAAACAAAAATCAAAGAGCGCAAAAATAAAAGCTTTTATTTAAGCGCCAAGAAGTTGTGAGTTTGTGTGATTGTTGAGCGTGTGCAGATCACTTGCGCCAACAACAACACCAACGCGATGCAGAGATAAGCGGTAATCGCGATGCACAAGAAAAGAAAGGGAAAGCGAGATGATAAAAAT
>VNJR01010109.1:0-18494 GCA_008042585.1 Drosophila punjabiensis
ACATATTTTTTTTGTTCAATTATAATACCTTAAATAAATATAAAAAATAAATTTGAGAGTCTCGGCTTAAGGTTGAAAACTTCGTAGTTACTGTTATAATATAACATCCAAGTTTCCAACTTATAGACGAGCCGTTACAATTTGAATTTTGAATTACCAGGGCTCCAACATAGCAGAATTTTGGGTCAAAAGTAAGTTCAGAAAAAGGATTATAGCTGGCGAACCTGAGGTGCCACGCTGGTGACCCTTTTTCCAAATTGAAGAAAAAAGATGAGGCTTTCATTTAAGCCTAAAACCAGCTCTGGGGCACGTAAGGTTTTCGCGTTATTAGGCTTTGAAAAGTGCCAAAAAGGGCACTTTTTCATACTTTGACCGCGATTTTCCAAAAATTGGTACGTGATGGAAACTTTTGGTTTTCGGATCAGCAATGTACAGACCAAGATCTTTCAGAATCTGTCGCGTTTATTCTCCGGGCAGAAAAAAGTGCGATTTTTGTCGACCTGTGTAATCAACGCACGAGTAGGTCGAATTATTTAAATATGCCGTGTTTATTATCATTGCAATCCCGTATATTTTAAAGGCGGAGCTTGTTGGGTTAGTAAACGGCAACGACTTGAACAAATTTTGCATCCTATCTACGCCGTGCTTTTACTTATAGACAAACTATTAAAAATGAGTTGAAGGAACACAACAACAACTTTCCTTAATAGATCGTTTTATTTTTGTGTCTTGGAATTCTTTCTGTTTTTTATATATGCTTTATATGACAGATTTTGTTGTAACACCGTCGTAAAAAATTTCTTAACCAATCCGATATTAAATAATTACCGTGCAGTATCATTCATTAGTAACTCATCAACACATATGGCCGTGTTGTTGATGAATCGCCATACAAATTACTAATGCGCTTAACAAAGGCATGTCCTCGGCATTCATCAACAACAAGTCATCAACTTTTCATCAACAGCTTATACCATAAATTCCGCAACATTTATACCAAAAATTTACCATCAACTAATCAATAAATTCATCAACAATTCATAAACAAATTCATAAATTTTATAAAGGATTTATAATTGTAATAATGTTTTATTATCATATGAAAGCAAAAGTAACAGTAGTAACAATACTAATAATGATAATTTAAAACACCGAGCGGAGCTTTACCGAACGACAGCGTATGGAGGTCGGGATTATGAGACGGGAACGAAAGAGCGGGCGAGCTTTTGGAAGCTCCGTGGGCAGAGGGGATACAGGGTGCCGCCTTCTGGCGTGAACAAAAATTACAATTTTTTTTCTTCTTCTGTTAATGCCCTCTTTCCTTCCTTAATTTTTTTTTCTAGGTGGCTCAGCTGAGTCAATCTGACCAATGGCATCTAGAAAAAATAAGCAGTTAGGAATTATAAAACAAATTTTATGAATAATGCACAGATTTATTTTTTTTTTTTGCTACTTTAAATGAAGTTTAATTTATTTTCATTTAATTTTTCTTATTTTGCTACGTATAACGTGAAATATCAAAAGCCGAACATTTTTTTGACTAAGATATGGGAGCCGATTTTTATATGATTTTTGGTGTACAATCCGACACTGACAATAAAAGAGGGTGACTTTGGTGTATCCGTTTCATTCGACTTGTGGACTAGTTTTTCGACTGTCACGGGTAATTTTGATTATAACCAAGAAACTATTAAGCCGACTAATCGCTGTGCATAAAATATTTCTCATACATTGCAAGATATAATAAGTCATTGCAAAATATAAATAAGCAATCAGTTGGGTCGATACTATCGACGACTATCAAACAACTATCGACAACTATCGATGGCTCAATATTGACGATCGTCGAATATTGAAAGGACAGACTATCAATAGTTCTCCTTCTATTCAAGCCGCTTATGAGCCCATAATTTTCTAACTGTAGTCATTGCTCAACCTAATCATTAATTTGTCCCATTAATTAATCTCTATGGGCATTGACGGTTATGATCTCTTTTTTAAGCTGCTGTCAGCTTCCTGCAATTCATGTCGGAATGGGAATGATCCTGAAGACTTCTTAGTGCGCCGTGGACACTAACGGTAATGTTATTTTAAAGATATCATGGTCATTAGTGGTTGTTCTGTCGGCATGCATGATTCAATAGAGTTGAATATCATTATTTGATAATACTGGTAGCTGTAGATCCAGCGGAATGTGCTTTGAATCTAATAGTTCGTTGGCGAAGGTCGGTAAGCATGATGGCTATCTAATTTTGCATCTGCCACTTAGGACCATGAATGCTTGTTACAAGTAGTCGCCTTGGCATTTTCCTCGTTCTCTGTTGATAGCTTCTTGTTGTCGCTCTAGAGTCCTGATGCGTTTGTTGGGGTCTGAATAGCTTTATCTCACTACATTTACCATAGATCCAGAATTGATGTGTCTTTTTAATAGCATTTTTCATATGTCCTCATTTCATTTGACATCCACTTTGACCTTGGACACATCTTCAGCATATTTGGAATCAATCACGCCAAATAATGAGTTACCGACTTTATCCAGTAGTGATCTGCGCTATAGTGAGTGATCAGTTCATCCGGATTGTAACTCGGCATGTGTATGTTGAAAATGCTTTTATATGGAGTTACACGTTTCTTAGTTCTGAACATTTGTGCTTGAGTTCAGTTATACCGCCAGCCAATAATCTCATATCTTTTCAATATGGTTTCAAGTCGTAATATACGATATTCCATTCTGATTTCGCTATTCTTGAGGTTCCGATTCGTTAAAAGAATACATGAATAATTTGCAAATGTTGGACACTTGTTTGTTGTCTCTTTGCGAGTGGCAGAATGAGTAGCATGCCAGCAGCATTGAAAAGATTGGAAAAGACACCTTCCCCTTCTATGTTGGCATTTCTTCAATCGGTGTTGTCTTAAAGTTTGGTAGCTACTTCTTTTTTTTTAACAGTGGAGCCAGAGTGATTAGCCGTTTGAAGATCCCAAATGCAGTCTTTACATCTACTACTCGGACTTGGTTGTCCTTATCAGGATATGTCTTTATTATTCGTCCCATCGGCCAGCTCATCACTGGCACGATGTCCTCCTAGTCATTTTGTGGCAATACGTGGAAAAGTATATAGCGCATTTGAAACTTTTGTAGATATTCCAAAGACCACTGGTACCAGAATGTTTGCTTTGGGGGAGGCAAAGATTGCATCGGGAGGAGCGATCAAGGGTTCACCAATCCGAAAATGACCTGATGGCAGAGCTGATGTATCTGTTGGATAAGAGTTGAGGATTGCTTTATTATCAACGATATCGGAGTTGAGCTCTGGTTTTGACAACAAATATGTACACAAAGAAGTTTTTTCAACAACCAGTGGCAATAAAAAAACAACAATAAACAATTTACGATAGTTACAAACGCTGGTAACTATGCATTAGGCGCCGTGCTCATACAAGGTAATAAAGTAATATCTTATGCGAGCCGTTCGCTTAAAAATCATAAACTCAATTACAGTACAATAGAAAAAGAGCTTCGTGCCATCTATTGGTCAACATAATACTTTAAATATTATATTAATGGAAGAAAATTTATTAATAAAACCGATCAATGGCCCCTAGTTTGGCTTAATAATCTAAAGGAACCTAACCTAAAGCTACAACGTTGGAAAGTGCAAATTAACGACTTTGATTTTTACATTTATAAAAAAAATGATTAAGCTTATGCAAGAGAAATTGCCAAAAGAAGGCTTAGTTGTTATCTCCTGCGAAAATGTAAATTTATTTGTAAAATTTCATGAAATTTATATACAACATTTTTCAAGTAATAAAAATTTAAGAATTCTTATGTCAGGTATATTATTAGAAGACATAAATGATAAAGAAAACTCTTGAGGATTATCGAAAACGAACACTTTAAAAATAATCCTAAAGGCATTAACAAAATTTTTATATCGATAAAAGAAAAATACCACTATCCGAAAATGCAAAAAGTTATTCAAACTTATATTAAATATTAAAATTTGTAATTTAGCTAAATATGGAAGGCAACCTATAAAATATAATTTAAATATTTCAGAAACGCCAGATAAAATAAACAATACAGTCCACGTAAACATCTAGTAAGCTAAAAGAAATTTTATAAACGTCATTACAATTGATAAAATGTCTAAATATGCAACCGCTCAACATATTAAAGACAGATCATAGTTTTCTTTCCTAAACGCAATAAAATTAAGAATTTAATACTTAGGAAAGCGGAAGAAGATTGTTACTGATAACGAACTCGACATTTTCATAATTAAGCAATATCTCCTGGAAAATAACATAGACCTTACAGCTGATTACATTTAACCCTCAATAAACATATCCGATTGTATAACGTTAATCCAAGCAATACCGACACTGTCCAAGAAATTGTTTTCAAAGCAATTGTTTGTTATAATAACACAATTTCTTCAACAACAAATACGAGGCCAATAGATTGATTTAATAAAATACTTTGTCCTGAAGATATTCCCAAATTATCGAAAAATTGTTAAATGCGAAACACGATAATACTTAAGTATAATTTCAAACACATTGTCGAAACTTACTCTGGGTGATTTATCTATACCCACACCTACCCTCACCAATTAGAAAAAGATCATTATGTTATTTTGCTTATAAACGTATAAATAAAACCTCCTTTGTTAAAAAGAAACCTTCGTTTTCGTTAAACCCTTCCCATAGAAGTCGATGGAGGTGTCACGTATCTGAAGGCGTTGACGTGCTCTTTTTTGACACAAAAGTTTCGACTCAGACAACGGCGATCAACTCCTACAAATAAGGGACGAAGAAGTCTCGGCTTGGAAGGCCCCTCTCAACCTTCACATAACTAATTATATTGGCAACTATCAAATACATTGGTGTTCATGTTTGAAGATTCTGCTAGCAAAGTTAAGATTTGAGTTTTATATTAGAAAAAAAAGGAATACAATACAACTTTAAAAATATTATTAATGAATTACACCTTTTACATTTAAACACTCTGTAAATGTTCGTCAAAGACTACGGCTTCCGATTATCTTTTTGTACTACACCTATATGTACTACACTTATAAGTAAAGAGGTATGGCCAGATATATGATGAACATTTGAACCTTATAACTCAATATGGCTTTTGTTTAACTAATTTAACTCTTTTGACAGTATATTTATTTTTAAGCTATGGTTTATGGACGAGCTCCAAACAATTTTTGGGATATCCGAGTAAGGTTTCTCGACTTTCTGATTTGATATGGTACGAATCTATATCAAATTGTACATCAAATATTCTAAATTTAAATTAACCAGCAGCAAGCTTCCTTCTGACCAAACTGGCACTGAAATTTTGATGAATTATTAAATTTGTTACCTTTTTACCGATTTAGTGTGTTTTGGAGAGGATGGCTTCCTTCTAGGTACAGATAATGGAGTTGAACGCAAAGAAATTCAAAAGAAATCCTACGACGCAGTCGACAATGAAAGCCCGTAGAAATAAACCATTAAAAAAGGTACTGAGGCGCCGGGGTTGACTTCACTTATGCACGTCGGCTTTATTGTACTTCAGTAGGCAAAATAACAACTAGCTTACAAACTACAGAGCTCCCTCTCCCAGAACCTGAATTCCATGGCGAGAGCGGGAGAGCGAAAAGAAAAATAGCAGTGATCGAGCGCGGAGATCAGCAAAGAAAGAGGCGGGAGCGCGAGAGCTGACGAGCTTCGAACAGTTGTAACTACAACGGGAGTACAGAAGCTTTCTGACCTGAATGAAGCGGAGGGCAAAATTAACAAGGAGACGCGCAAAAGTACAGTTGTATGGAAGGATAACCGGATGATATGTTTTCATATTGGAGAGCCTCGGAGGCCGTCACTCGACCACACGATGTTATAAGTCTTTGGGGCTCAAGGAAGGGATTCATGTTCTGAACAGAACTGAATGCTGGCAATGGCCGTCAAAGACAAAGGCTTGCAATTGTCTTTTTATACTACACTTACTTAGGGCAAATATAGTCAAGATTACATAAATAGTTATTCATATAATTAAAGAGGTATGGCCAGATATATAATGATTTTAAACCTTTTAATTCAATATGGCTTTCGTCTTCATTTTTTCGACAGTCCATTTATTTCCAAAATATGTTTTATTGACTTGGCCTCAAACGGGCTCCAAAATATTGGGGATATTCGAAATATCGCCGATATATGCCAATTTCCTTCCCAAACTCTTTTCTGAGCCTGCCATTGTTGACACTTGCTCAAGGTGTTTGGTGTCATTAAATGGTACAAATCTTTTAAAAAATTTTACACCAAATATTCTGAATTTAAATTAATCATCATCAAGGTTCCTTCTGACCAAACTGACTGAAATTTCTCTGTATAATTTTGATAGGCATCTGCTTAGTAAAGTATATAATAATATTGGTTTTATTTTATATAAGAAATTTCTGACATCTTCAATAACCTGAAACCTCTTTGGTAAGGTCCTGCCGTGGTAACAAAAATTGTAATAGTGTGGGTCAACTAATGCATAATTTCGCTATTTAAATTTATCGATGTTAGTAAAGTGAAGTGGGAAGAGCTTTTATAAATTTTGGCAGTATTATTGTCTCGATTAAAAATGATTTCTTTCTGAATTTATTTTTTTATTTTTTGTTTTGATACACACGTTGTTTCAGTGTTAGCTTCATTTATTGGCAGTTTTAAAATATTTGCTGCCTTCTTTGATACAATAGAGCTTAGGGAACTACTATTAACAGGTGCTCTAAAATTTTCAAAATAGCCTTCAGCCGATTTTACTTTAATTAGGGCTGTTGAAAGCAACAATTGTTAGGAAGTCACATAGGTGTTGACATATGTTTTTTTTCTGAAAATGTAACACTCTGTTATGGGCCTTATTACAAAGCGAACATAAATCTTCACACGTACACCATTCGCCGTTTAAATATTTAAGGCATCTTGTGCAAAGTTGACTTTTTTCGCGATTTCAAATCGCTCTTTTGGGGTCATTCCTTTAAGTTTGTTACCGTGTCTCCCATCATATTACAGAAAAAAATTATTATTATACAAAAGATGAAAATTTTTAAAAATGATTATTCCTTTTACAAAGAAAGTCTGCGTATTAAATTTCCTGAGCACCGTGTGAGAAAATATTACATCAACTTCGTCGGACAGTTTGACCTTCATTAATGGTGTCGATACGGGTTTAATTTGACTAAAGGAATCAATATTTAAATTTTACAAATCCATCAGGCGATTTAATTGTTCAGAAAACATTGACGCCTATTTTCGTACCAGTCCCTTTATATCTTTTTGCTTTATAATGCATAATCTGTTTTTTACCGTAGAGGGAGGCGCTAGTTTAAACTCTGAAACTCTTAGCACAAGGGGGAATGTTACAAAGTGGCCGAAGGACCAAAATAAAATATCATTGCCAAATAATAAGGCCGACTTCCTTAGTTGAGTTCTGATAAAAACTGTTTTTATTATACTTAATTCCCTACTTATTTATCTAACATTAAATTTTTATATACGGGTGCCGAACCAAGTGCTTTCTCATTATTTATGACTACCATTTCTGGGATAACAAAATTGATTCATAATGCTTTTAAAGGTTCCTTTATGTCCTGAGTTGCTCGAGATTTGACTATCCTAGTTGATGCAAATTTTGAAAATTTATCTATTGCAGTCAAAACAACTAGTTTGCAAGTAAGGTAAAAATCGACGTGAATAATTTGACCTGGGTATTGTGGTATTGGTGTTTTTTGTAACTCTGATTTGTTGGGGTGTCTTTTGTGTTTCTGTTCTTTACACTTTTGTCATTTTTTTACAATTTTTATTATTTTAGCCCTCATCTGAGGAAAGTTATCTTTGTTTAGCAATTGTTGTTTGATTTCATTGGTATTTCTATGTGCTATTCTATGCTCTATTATAAATGCACTTTCCTGATCAGCTTCGTCTTTTAAATCCCTAACTAGTCTGCTTGAGAATCTGGTTCTATAATTTTTGAAAAGTGGGTGGATTTCCGTTGACCCAAAGTTTTTTCGTATGTATGAATACCATTAATGACAGACGGGTTGAGTCTATCTTCTAAAATTTTTAATAAGATTTCTGCATTAAAGATTGGTTCTGTAATAATGTGTCTATGGTATGTGGGAAAAACAAGTTCGAATTTATAGGAGGGTGTCTTTCCTAAATATAATAGAATTTGATTTTTATACTGTACAATGGTTTACAATTAGTTGCATTAAAATATAGCCACCGAATTCATATAAATTGGCGTTTGAATTGGTCAACCTCAAAAGTCACTTCCGTGTTTTGTCCCTTGCAAATCGCTTGAGTTTTGCAATTTTCTCATAAATGAAAAATTACTCAAAATTAATCTTTGCACCAATTAAAAAACCAATAAAATGCTATATGTTTATAATTTCATCCGCAAAAAAATCTTTTCCGTCTTACCGTTTTTTACGTTGAATGCGTACAAATGCCTCAAGCGCGATTTTGGATATGCCCATATCTATTATGAGATTAGAGCATTTTGTATTATTTCAGAATTTCAGTTTTAATTAAATGAAAATTGGCCGACTACATCATATAGCTGGCATAGGAAAAATCGGTAAATGTAGAGGAAAATGCAAAACTATCAATGTACAACGGTTATGTAAAACTGTTAATATATTGTAGCAGCAGAAACGTCTGCTCTGGTTCAGATCACTCTCAAGACTGCTCTTTTTTATTCTCTCTTCTCTTTTGTGTGTATGCTTGTTTATCACAGTTTTTATAACAGTGTTTGTGTGTACATTTGAACAGATATGCTTAGGGCTACTAAAAAGTGTATATGAGTATATATAAAGATATGCTTAGGGCTACTTAAAAGTGTATGAATGTGTATATATAAAGATATGCTTAAGGCTACTAGAACTTACATTATTTTCTTCTGGTTTTGCTTCTAGTATTGTACTATTTGACTATCTTATTACTACAGTGACTATCCGTATTATTCCAAACGCTATTATTTTCTTTTACAATTTTTCTTTCATTCATGTCTGTGTTCGTATTTTTATTTGACTTCTTTACTATGTCGTCTTCAACTAATTCATTCGCCTCATCACATATATCATTTGTATTTTTTTTTTTGATTATTCCTTCATTTGTATCTTCATTTTCTTCACTTTCATTAATTTCTTCATATTTAATTTCATTTGTTTCCTCATCTTCAATTTCATTTGTATCCTAATCTTCAATTTCATTTTTATCCTCATTTTGAATTTCATTTGTATCCTCATCTTCAATTTCATTTGTATCCTCATCTTTGCTTTCCGACCATCCAAACCAAGGCTTTATATTAGGTGCAGCCCAAACACCAGAGTATGGAATTCTAGATTACTGAAATCCGTCGACATCTTTGAAAGGTCCTTTAAACTTTGGGACCAGCTTCTTTGAAGCTTCCGTGCGACAATCAAAATTTTTTAGTACAATTTAGTCTCCCTGTTTATATAGTGTTGCCTTCAGTCGCTTGCTATTTTTCGTCGATTCATTAAAATTTTGTAATAATTTTCTTGAGCATTTTCTCTAATACTTTTAATTGTTCTTCCTTTTGTCCATCTTGTAAATTTTCTCTAAGGCAGTCAACTAAGCTTCCTCTTTGTCCGACTCCGAATAACATTACGCTTGGATGTTGATTAATCATTCTATGAACTGTATTATTATTTGCAAACTCAATTTCCTCTAGTATCTTTTCAAAAGTCCAATTCGGCTCTGAGCTCAACAATTTTGCAAGCATTGGGCCTATACTTCGATTTATACGCTCTACCTGTCCATTTGCCTCGGGTGAACCTGATGCTATTTGTGTATCAGTTATATCGCGAGACCTTAGAAAACTTGAAAATTCTGAGGAGGTAAAACAGGAACCTGGATCAAACACTATACATTAGGGGTTCTATATGATCTGAAATAGTTTCCCAGCGCTGCAATCGCTTAAGTTGACTTTGTGGTTTTTGTAGAATATAATATAACCTTTCCATATCTTTTGAAACGTAAAACAATAACGAATCATGATATTTCCTATAAATGATTCCATTACGCATCTAATACAGTTTGTGTTCATTTTTTTCTAGTAAATTCTTTAAGTTCACTATACTCTCATCTTTGTTTAGGCATATAATCAAATTTTCTTCGAACTACTTTGAATCAACTACCATAATGTTAGTGCATCTGCTGATGGCATCTACATGTTGCATTTTTACACCAGACCTATGTTCTAGTTTATAATCGTAGTTTTCTAGCTCTAGAGCCCAATTTTTTACAATTTTAAAACTTTTACAGTGCAGATATACCCCAAATTGCTTGAGTGAATAAATGTAAAGACTGGTTACACTGGCCAGCTGCAGGCACACACTTGCAGTATGACCAGGTCTGCATAACGATAAAACGACACAAAACAGACATCGAGAAATGAGATGGCAGCGTTGAAGGAAGTTGGTCACATTGTCATCGTCGATCGTGAGAAGTTGCACATAACAAGAAAAATGAGTCGTCGCAGCTGTTCGCTTTTAAATATTATTTTCCAATCATTGTGTAACATAACTAAACCTATTCTTTATAATAAATACTTTACATAAATTATTGCTAACGTTTCCAACTCGAAACAGTTGTACCTCAACTCAGCATCTGTTGTGCGCTTGAAGAAATAAACCGCCGGGTGGAATCGCCCATCCCTTTTCTTTTGCATTAATATAGACCCAAACCCAATCGAACTCGCGTCACAGTGCAGTTCGATTTCATCCGCTGGGCTGTACAAAGCAAGTATCAAATGTCTTTAGCTCCAATTCCAAAATAATGGTTTCGCCACAATTGAAAAGTCTTTGATGAACCTGCGAAAATAGGAACAAAGTCCTAAAAAACTTTGTATCTAACTAGTCTTTGTAGAAATTGGAAAATGTTTGACACCTGATACTCCTTTACCATCAGCTTTGATGCCAAACCCATTTATCGTACCCTAGATACTTGACTTACTTTTTAAAAAACTCGCATTTACTTAGCCTCAATTCTAAATTGTTGCTTACTAATCTGTCAAACACCTCATTTAAAATTTTCAGATGGCTCTTCACGTCTTTCGTTGCTATCATTATGTCATCTAAGTATACACTAACCTTTCTCTTACTAGGTCGCTAAAGATTTTATTTTTAAACCTCTGAAACGTAAACGGCGCATTTTTCAACCCAAAAGGCATCCTTAGAAACTCAAATTGGCCAAGAGGTGTCGTAAACGAAGTGAACTTGACTGATTCCTCTTGCATAAAAACATGGTAGAATCCATTCTACATTCTAGTCTACTTTGTGAACCATTTCTTATCCATGAAGTGATCTAACAGGTCATCAATCAAAGGAATAGGATAACTATCCTTGGCTGTAATTTTTTTTATTTTCTAAAATCAATACACATTCTAACTGCACTAACTCAGACTCGCTTGGTCTAATATATCCCTGGGCAATAAACTCATCAAAAATTTGTTGTAATTCACTTTTCTCAGCATAGGAATGGCGTCTGGGGCTACAGCATCATTGATCGTTATTTTCATTCCGATATAACATTTGTGAAATAAATTTTCAAAAAGAACTTTATCACCTATATTCAAATTTACCCCTACATTTATGATATCATTATTAGGCCCATACTCGATCGTGCAAATTTTTTCTAGAAAATCATCCTCAATATCTAAATTAACCATATTATTAGAATTATTCATATTTATACTCTCGTTTGCATTTTAATCATTTGGAATCATTAATCTCCTCTTCGTTCCAGACGATATCAGCGCCACTCGCATTTAAAAAGCCCTACCCGACTCATTCTGAACAACTAACTTATCAACTTTTATTCTCTTATTATTAATGGTAACAAAAACACAAATTATTCCAAAGATAAATAATTGGCTACAGTTTAAACCAAAGTACGTGGCTGGAGGCGCTTGCTTTAAATATTTCCTGATAAAGCTGATTGGGCTCCCTAAATCTAAGAGGCATTCTATAAAAAAAAAGATTCGTTAACGTTACCCTCCATTTCCATACTTAAATATCTTACGTAATCATCTCTGCGAGTTGCTGGGGCTGATGTTTTCTTGTTTTCTTCACACGCTGCGGCAAGGTGACCCAGCTTTCCACACACAAAACAGGCTCCAACTTCCCTCTTAGGCTTGCGGCAACCTGAGGCGATATGCCCCATACAATTGCAATTATAGCAGCGGAAAACCGGCTTCTCGGTTTTTTCTGAACTGCTAGTAGCCCCTCCAGATCTTGGAGCTACTAAAATAACGAGCTGTAAGGCTGACAGCAGGTCATCCTTCGCCTTAAAACACATAATGTTGGCACTTGTGCGTATCTGACGATCGGGTATACCGTGGATGATATAACCAATTAACTCACACTCTGGCATTTCCAATCCATTTGCTACTGTTACTTTAGTATTAAAGTAAGAAGTAAACGATTCGATTGCTTGCCAATTGCGCGTTTCGAGCTTCTTGCGCAAAGTAATGACACTTTCTTTTGTTAGAAAGGCTTTCTCCATCGACGTCAATAAGTTTTCAACCTTTTCGTTTGCAAGCTCAGGCTTTGAGTACACCCAGGCTTGCGCATCACCTTTAACTTTGCTAAATATGAGCGACCGTAACTATTTTCTGTCAAAAAGTTGTTTTCAACACGTTTATATGTGTGCGCCAGACACCAACATTTGTTTAACCGTCGAAAATGCTTTGAAAAGGAATTTCATTATCTTTCGTAAGTGTGCTTGATGTCTCTTTGATACTGACTCTCTCAGATGCTCTCAACAAATCGTTCTCTCTCCGCAGTAGATCTCTTTCAAACTGAATCAGCTCCAATTCTCTGGTCATTAATTTCAATTTCTCCCTTTGAAAATCATTTAAGATCTACAATTTCTGTTTTTTATATTTTTGTGCCGCTTTTTTTATTTTTTTTCTTGTTCCTCGTTTGGATCTGCTTCTTCTTGCTCAACATTTGAGTCGTCGTTTGCATCTTTCTCTGATTCTACGTCGTTATCGCAGTTTGCCATCTCATTTGATTCTTCTCTTTCTACGTCGCTTGTCATTTTGTTTGAGTCTTTTCCTTCTCCGTCGTTTGCTATATCATTTAAGTCTTCTCCTTCTCCTTCGTTTGCTATTTCATTTGATCCTTCTCCTTCTTCGTCGTTTGCCATTTCAGTTGATTCTTCTCCTTCGCTCTTGTTTGTCATTCATTCGATTCTTCTTCGTCCGGTTCTTCCTCTCGTTCGTTTATCGTCGCTTCGTTTGAACATGTTTCCTTTCGTATACTTGGACATTTTCCGGGGAAGTGTACTTCACTCAATCTTGCTGCCAATGTGTTCTAACTTCCGTGAGTGGCCAAGTTTAGTACCGAACACCAATTGCGAGTTGGTTGCTCGAAAAATCATTTGCGTTGATCGGGTCCATTGTAGAGTTTGTTTTTTTATTTTAAAATTCTGCATGAATGGCTTTTGGCACGATGTTTTGTGCCCACTTCTGAAATTGTAGCAGCAGAAACGCCTGCTCTGGTTTAGATCACTCGCAAGACTGCTCTTTTTTACTCTTTCTCTTTTCTTTTGTGTGTATACAAGTTTATCACAGATGTATGTGTGTATATAAAGATATGCTTAAGGCTACTACAATATGGATATAAAAGTCCTATTACAGGACATCGGGAAGTGAAGCAACCACGATAATCTAATCGTGGTCCAAAAAATAAAAAAAATAGTTTATAAAAGAATTGCTCAGTTTTAATAGGCAATATTCAAGTTTTTTTTCAACTGTATATAGAGCACAATTGGTTGCTCTTAATGATTAAATTAAAATAGAACAAGAAAGGAAGCTAACTTCAGCACGCCAAAGTTGGTATACCCTTGCAGATTCCAATTGTAGATTAGATTAGATTAGACTATCTGCAAAGTTTCACTCAGATAGCTTTAAAACTGAGGGACTAGTTTGCGCAGAAACGGACAGACGGGCATTTTACATTTTTGTACATTTTCTCACATTTTTACATGTAAAGTAAAGTGTAATTTTTCTCCACGTTTACCGATCGTTTGCATGGCAACTATATGATATAGTCGTCCGATTCTTATAAAATTTACAACAAAATTCTGAAAAATATGAAATACTAGTATCTCAAAGTAGACAAAATTATGTTAAAAACTGACAAAGCTATAATTTTTTTCTGAAAATTTCACGACCGTTCTATGGCAGCTATATGATATGGTAGTCCGATTTTTATAAAATTAAATCCAAAAATCTGAAACAATATAGAAAGCTTACAACCGAGAGTTGATTAAGATACGTTAAGAAACAGTGAAGTTATAATTTATTTTCTTCAAATTTACGGATCGTTTGTATGACAGCTATATGATATAGTCATCCGATCTGGCCCGTTCCGACTTATGTACGAGTGAGAGTAAATAGAAGACTATGTGCAAAGTTTCGTTCAGATAGCTTTAAAACTGAGGGACTAGTTTGCCTATAATCGGAAAGACGGACAGACGGACGGACAGACGGACAGACGGACATGGCTAGACAGACGAACATTGCTAGATCGACTCGGCTGTTGACGCTGATCAAGAATATATATACTTTATAGGGTCGGAGATGTCTCCTTCACTGCGTTGCAAACTTCTGACTGAAATTATAATACCCTGCAAGGGTATAAAAAACGGGAAAGAATATAATTTTTTCAAATGTCTGGCAAAAACCCAATTTTTGGCATATTCATTTGATTGTAGTTTATACCGTGCATTTTGCCTTACAGATTAAAATGCCGTTTAGTGTTATGATTTCCGATAAGCCTAACGGCCGGAATCGTGGAGATACTAACAGTACCTTTCTTAAGGCGGGAGTGTTCAAATAGCTGTAACTCAAGTTTTACTCAAAATTTTGTTGCCCAAAATGTATATTCATATTGTTGAAATAGATATATAAGAGATAAAAAACTTTAGACTAAAAAATTCTAAAAAATATCTAAAAAACAGGCCGTCACATCGGATGACAAAATTAATCGTACTCTCAATGGATGCCGAAATAAGTTCTGAACAACTTTCGGATCTGGCCACAACGCAATTGACATGTAAGGCCAGTTAAAATCCTCGCCTAAAAAGAAGGTTAAACAAATTCGCTAGATTATGGGCAAAGGGTCCAACCACAAGAATTTGTTAAACGAACATCTTGTTAAAAATTAACTAGGGAATATATGTATGAGAATTGAATATGAAGTATTTCAAGAAATGCCATCAAATACAATATATTAATAGCCACAAAAAAAAATTTAAAACTTCATTGATAAAATTATAGAATGGAATGAATTATATAAAGAACTTAATAAATAAATCATACAAATCATTTACTTATGATTTACAAGCAGGCTAAGCCATACATCAAGGTGGAGAGTTATCGTCCCATTAGCCTATTGCCCACCTTTGGGAAAATCCTTGAGCGTTGCACACTGAACAGTCTCCTGGGCTCTGAGTACGGTTGGCTATACCGAACCACCAGTTCGGATTCAGAAGGAAACATGTCACGACGGAGCAGCTATTGAGGGTAGCTTCATTTATACTCGATGGTTTTCAAAGAAAGGAGTGTATAGTTGCGGCCTATTTGGACATTCAGCAGGCATTTGATCGAGTGTGACATCCTGGGCTACTGTGCAAGATGAAGAGATTAGTCAATCCCTAGGTGAGGTGATTGCCAGCTTCCTGAGAAATAGATCCTTTCAGGTGGCCCATGATGGAGTTGCCTCGTCAACTAAATGAATAGTAGCTGGTGTACCGCAGAGCAGCACGGACAAGTCATTCCTTAACATAAGGAGTACAAATATCTAGGCCTTGTGCTAGATAGAAGGCTAACTTTTGATGCACATGTCAGATAAACCAAATCCAATCTCAAGATGGCCGCAAAACGACTCTCTTGGCTGATCAATAGTTTCTCAAAGTTAAGTCTTGCAAACAAAATGAAGGTTTACCTATCTATACTCGCTCCAATCTGGAAATATGGGTTACCCATTTATGGAATAGCAGCAAAAACCCACCTTGACAAGATTAGAATATCCCAAGCCACAGTTGTCAGGATGTTTTCGGGAGCCACCCTAGCCCCCTGGCGAGATCAGCAAGAAAGAACAGGACAAGGAGAAGGCTCCTTAGAACGACTTTTCGACAGCTGCACACTAGAAGACTTTAACACCTAATTGCAAATAACATATGACACTAACAACTTTGTACAGAAGTTACTAAGAAGTAGTAGGTTGCATAAAGACGATTGCAGTAGTCGACTAATCGAATAAATATTATAAAAAAAAAAAAAACAACTAGGGCAAACATTTCTCGCAGACATCAATTCTCTACATTTTTCAATGAGTCAACATGTCAGCAGACAAATTTAAAAACTAAATAAAAAGGAAAAAGAGCAAGCGTCTAAGGATTGGATTGCCGAGCACCCACACATCTTAATCTTTTACAGAAGATTAAAGAAACAGTTCTGTGTGCCCTCAAAAAGTTCCTTAGAATGGACAGCGAAACCTAAGAAATCTAATAAATTGATTGCTCCAGCAATTCAACGACAGGACGCCGTTATGGGGGAAGGAATAAACGACTTATTTCTATATTGCTCTTTTTCCCCAATGGCGAAAGCTACGAAGGTGTTCCAGATTTTAACTACGATTTTTCCTCAGTATATCGGGCGCATAGTAATTAATAGCGAATTAACTTTTTTCTTCAGCGAGTCAATAGCTGCTTATAATTATAATTTCCTGCTAAAATTGCGTGTCATTTTGAACGCACGTACACGTACACCCCCGAAAATATATTTCGAATAGCTGGCGATTAGAAAAGGATACAAAAATTGTTTAATTATGTATTTTAAAAAATGTATTTATATATATAGTTCAAGGATTTTGGTTATTTATTTAATTGAGATAATTATCGAATTATATATCATTAGTCATTTATTATTAATTATTAAAATTATAAGCACACCCGCCGAGCGTTGTCTTTTCCCAATTTAATGCTTTGAACTTTATTCAAAGCACACAAAAAAATTAAGTTCCACAACAGTTCACTCGCAAGGCAGACTCCATCATCTTTTATTTTCTCTTCTCTTCAACATTATTTTGGCCGTTTGATTAGAAGTACTATTTTAGCTATATTAATTTTTCGTTTATGTTTCTGTATTTTATAATATATATTGCACTTCACTTAAGAATCTGGTGATCACACCATTTTCGATTTATTATCATGCCCAAATTCAAACAACGCAAATTCTCTTCCGACAAATTCTCTTCTTCAAATATAATTGTCCATGGGAAAATCACGGATGTTCTAGATTCAAACAATAAAATTTTAAGGATTAGCCTTTTGATTTGTTGATGGTTATGGCAAGTGAAAGGCGGATCGGCAATTAAAGTCTTTTAAATTCAAACGACAAATCGGGTAGGATCACAGGAATCGAAATGAGAACTTCGTCACCTTTAAACATTCTTTAATTTCATTATAGCCGTGTAAATTACATTATTTATCAATTTTTTAACCACTAAACGCGCAACGTTGCACTGATTTGGTTGGTTTATGTTTTGTAGCTTGATTACTACGAAGCCAACCGTTAATGCAAATCGTGTGGTGAACATCTAGAGAGTTAAAAAATATAATTAAAAATTTAATCATCTTCATTTGTGACGCAGTCAATAGATTCGAATGATCTGTTGATTGCTCGACGATTTTGCATTGCAACCGAGCCGTTTCACGGGCTGCCTCACCTTCCTTCTGTGAGTGAGATGCACGAAGTCGAGCATTTTCGTGTTCATCTTTGGTCCTTTCATATGCAGAGTTTCTTATTATTCTCGCATTACGGTTTTGTAGGGAAAAATTCGATCGTTTTGGTCGCGACATTGTTAATTCAACTTCACTTCGCATACAGGCATTGTTGTGTTATGGGACTACCAAAACTTTTTGCGATTCTTTTTTATACCCTTTCAGGGTATTATAATTTCAGTCAGAAGTTTGCAACGCAGTGAAGGAGTCATCTCCGACCCTATAAAGTGTATATATTCTTGATCAGCATCAACAGCCGAGCCGATCTAGCCATGTCCGTCTGTCTGTCTGTCCGTCTGTCCGTTTCTACGCAAACTAGTCCCTCAGTTTTAAAGCTATCTGAATGAAACTTTGCACATTGCCATCTATATACTCTCACTCGTAAATAATTCCGTAAATTTATAAAAAAAAAAAAGTATAGCTTCACTGTATTTTAACATATCTTCATATACTCTCGGTTATGGCTTTATATAATATTTTAGAGTTTCGGATTTAATATTATAAAAATCGGACTACTAGTATATAATATAGCTTCCATAGGAACGGCCTGAAAAAAAAAAAAAAATTACAACTGTCAGTTTTCAAGATACAAGCATTTTATATTATTTCAGAATTTTGTTTTTAATTTCATTAAAATC
>VNJR01010114.1:0-13067 GCA_008042585.1 Drosophila punjabiensis
ACAAGATAATTATGTATTATTTTAAGAAATTCAGTTATAATTTATAAAAATCTTACCATAGGAACCATCGGTAAATCTAGAGGATAATGTGAAACCTTAAAAATAATATGAATATAAAAATAAATCATATCTTATTTTATATGGATACATTTTTAACGATCCAATTGCATTTTGTCAGGGTATACAAACTTCGTCTTGCCGAAGTTAGCTTCGTTTCTTGTTATCTATGCATACAGCTAGTCCCAGACAAGGGCGTTTCGTCACAATAATTACCTTGACTGAGCATTTGGCACCGACCTTTTGGGGTGACCAGCGAGTAATTATTATTTAAGAGGCTGTGCAATTTGGTCACAGTGCGTTAACTTTAACACACAGCCACAGTACTGACTGGCCTGCACCTTGGCCTACACTATAGGGCCCAACAATCATTTCCGCGTGTTCCCTAAAAGACCTATAGCTAAAGCTATAGATAGCCTTAGCCTTCGCTAATTGCTTGGATGCGTTTTTGCCACTGGATTGCCAATTGATGAAAGTCAAACATTATTAGATTCGGTAAATAAACTATCGAGTAACACTCAACTTTGAAGTCAAAGTCGGAAGTCAAGTACACGCCAAGCTCAGAGGTTTCTTATGGAAAAATTCTCTCAATTCTCGAACATCAAATAGATTGATCGCGTAGTATTTCCAAGTTTTGATACTGGTTAGTTGTGAAGTATATTCTATGGAACGATGTAGGAAATATTTAAATATTAACCCTTAATTTCTATAATATCTTAATTAGGTATTGTTAAAGGTATTGATTTACTAATGCTATCTTCTCAGCTTAATTCGTGATTCCTTGCTTTTTTTGTCAACAAAAAAGAGTGCGACGTATAACAACTATTTAGATGTTAACATCAAGTACGTCGTCAGATGTGTTGTTTACGCTTAACTTATTTGCCAAACCACTCTTTACGCCTTAAATGTATACTATTTCGCTGAGTAGTAAACCTATAAATAACAACCATTATCTCTGGCATCTCGACCAGCCATGCTATCGTATTGACGTCAGTATTGTCTACGATTTCCATATAAAATTGAATTATATCCAAAGAGTGCACGAAGACATGAGTGACCGGAGGTATCTTCTAGTCGAAAAGCCTGACTATTGTTTGTGCTTTCGCAGTCGTATTCATTAATGGCCTGACTACTGCCCAGTCAACACCTGGCAACGGGCCCCCAGTCATGTCCGAGTCGACGTCAGCTCCCAGCTCCACCCCGTCTTGCTATTCCCGATCTGCGTCTGGGCCACTTGAGATGCATTTGCTTATTCCCGAGTTAAATTAATAGATTTTCCAACCTTTTTGCGCTTGCCGCGCACACGAAACCCAATCAATAAAGCACTCGAATGCATTTAGCTGAATCGCTTTGGCTCTGGACTGTGACTTTATCGCTATCCAAGCTCCCAGTTCCCTGCTCCCAGCTCCCAGCTCCCAGTTCCCAGCTCCCAGTTCCCAGCTGGTGCTTCTCCTGTCCGCTATTCCACCCTGCCGCCATGAAGATGTTGCTCTATGCAATTCGGCGGGTTGTTGTTTGCACGATTTGTTGCCGTGGCCGACCGTCTTTGAACCCGCTCTGAATTTCAATGGATTCCGTTCAACCATGTCCATGTGTGCTGCAGCCAATGTGTTGGTAATTTTGCGTTCTACCGTGACTGATATTTTTATACCCTTTGGACGGGGTTTACTTTATTTTCGCCAAGTTGTGAAATCCCAAAAAAAAAATATATAGAGCTGTCAAAGCAATTAAATTTATGTTACATATAACATCTATGAGTAATTTATGGTGAGTCGTACATAACTAGGAAAGGTATCTACATTTTATCTCTATAATATGGTTTAATGAACAATTATTATAAGCTTATGTTTTATCACGAAGATAGAGGAAAGTTTTTTTTGTAGAACGATCTTAACGTTCAAAAAGAATTCAAAACTAAGCTAACGAAATACAGATAAATATTGTTTTTTTTTGTTTCTTAAATAATAAAGATTTTGTTAAAAAATATAAAATCCTAATTATGTAAGTTATTGTTAATCTTTATTACTTAGAATAAAACTGACATTACAATATCTTGCAATTAAAACAAATGATTGAATAAATCGAAATAATAAGAGTTAAACGGTCTAACTTGAATACCTATTATTACATATTTAATCTATAATAATGATTTAAATTACTATAATTGTAATTGTTTGTGTATACATCTTTGAGATTCCATCAAAATATTTCGGCATTTATCAAAATAAGTGCTCCCCAAGGGTATTGCAGTCATCGGAGTGGGTATTTCCACCCGCCCAATAGGACCCACTGTGCAGGCCGGGAACGGGGATGGACATAACATATACTTGTATGCTGCCGTGCGATGCGTTGCGTTGAGTCATAAAATAAATCAAGGAGCCCGACACCAGAGTCAATAGTAAATCACGGCAGAAGCGGCAAATTACCCGACACTAGCCCCCTCATCATCGAGAGGCCTCCCCCCGCCGAATAATTATGCAGTGACGAGTCGATTCTAGAGTTCTCCTCGAGTTCTCCAACTTCTCGAGAACGCGATTCCGTAAGCCGTAAGCCGAATTAGCCCTGGCAATTACCTTTCGGATTTGCAGCTCTCAGACTTTGACTTTGACTTTGGTCTCTGTTTGTTTGGCGCTATTTGCTTGCTGATTTGCGAGAATATCGCATGGCAAAAACCTGAATGACTTGCCGATTTGCTTAGGCCATTATCATGGTGATGGTGATGGTTCTGTCGTTGGCCAGTTTTCGGGGGTGCAACCATTTAGATTGTTTTCAGATTCGGTGCCGGATTTAGAGCCGAAATCGCACTTGGATTCTTTGTGCGGCGACAAGGTCAAGTTACGCCTTAGTTTCTTTATTTTTATGGCTCACTTTTTATAGGGTTCTCAAAATCCCGTTTGCTTTATTGCAGTTTCAATTTGTGGCTGCCTCAAAGTGGCCAATCCACCTGATTATGGCGATAAGTTCCCGAGTTGGCGGTGGCGGTGCATGTGGGTAATCAAGCCCGCTTGATGATCTATAAATCTCTTATGCTAAAAATATACATATATGCATATAGAAACCCCAAACAGTTTTAGACAGTCTTTAGACAGACTAATCGCAGCAGGAATTTGAATTGACAAGCAACTAGAATTTTTAATCGAAACTAAAAGTTTGTGCTTTTGCCAAACTATTTATTATTCAATATTCAAGTTTTTCGGCTGCTCTCCAGTCTGGGAATTTGCATTGACCTTTTCATCTCATAATACTTTAAGCATTATGCAAAATTCGGAAGCCAGTACTGGTCGTTAGTTGATGGCACATGCCAATTGAAAGCATCGCTTCCTCCTTCCTCGATATAATAGAACAAATAAATGTGTATTAAAAAATACATTAACCCTTTCGAACCCGGGAATTTCATCTATTTGATTAACAGACTAAAATAAACACTATCGCTTAATCCAGCCAGCCCTTAATAAGTCTTGTATAATAATAGTCAAGTTAGGCAAGTAAAAGCAAACAGTTTGACAGAAGCTTAATTTTACAAAAAATAACTACAAAGGCACAGCCATTATGAGTTTATTAAGGCGTCAGATTGTCTGTGGGCCATTGTGGCCAGAAAATAAAGTAATTAAAGATCACAGCGAATCATGTCATTGTCAAGTGTTTGAACACAGACTCGAACAAGATCGGATCACATCGCAAAAGTGTGCACTCGAGTGCCTTTTGATGAGGGCACCATTAATATGCAATGACGGCTCGCCAATATTGCTTTATTATTTTGTTTTTGTTTCAGTACTTTTTTTTTCTTATTATTATTTTTTCTTATTTGGCATTTGTCATTAATGGGCGGCCTTTTGTTTCGGGTAGCAGTTATGCGAGAGATACATTTGAGCTGGCTTTGTCTCGCTGTGAGAAGATACTGGACTCGAGATACAGATGGATCGGCGACGGAACATGCTGGGAATTACGTGATTGATGGCGGACCTGCGATTAACCCAAAACAGCTAAAAAAAAAGTACATTCAGAACCAAAGGGGAGCGGGGGAGGAGCACAGCACTCCAGTGTAGAATATACATTTTATACGAAGCAAAATCAGTGAAATCTTGTCGCGTCTAAAAAGGAAAATCACACAGCAAATGCAAAATTTATGAGCGAACTACGTCGAACGACGTCTCCGGGCGAACGGTGCAGGCATACCAATTGGTCTGGGATTTCGGATCGGGATTGGGATTGGGATTGGGATATAGAGACTGTGACTGCGGTTGAGCGGGTGTGCGGACTACAGTCCGGCATGAGTCAGCCAAAGGTCCGTGTCAGAACATGGGGTCTAGGTTCGTACTAAATCTTACACGGTTTAATATTTATAAGTGACATATTTTCCATAAGCTTTGTCGTGGAAAATACCTAAAAATTGTCACAGGTAAACTAATTATAGGATATGACTGTAAGTTATTGTTTATTTTATTACTAATTGCCTACACGACGTATGCGTAATATGTGAAACACTAACTTGGAGAATACTAATTGAGTTGAGGAGGTAAATATCCGCTTTCTGGGGGGAAATTTAGGTTAGAGAGGAATTACTTAAATCACTTTAAAAGTTAATTAAAAAATTAAAAATATTTTCTGTCTTAGAAGATAATGATAACAGAAATGATTAGTGGTTTTGTGTTAGGTTTATTACTTCATTTAAATATTTATCTGGATTATATTAAAGAAACTGAGGTATATAGCAGCAGTATTTTCGAATTTTATTTATATTAAAGAAAGAGTAAATAGAGTTGTTACCAAATAATTAACCTTAATTTATAATTAGATCAATGGTAACTAACTCTCTATCAAATATTTTTATAATAGGTTCGCAATATTATTTCCTACATGAGCGACTAGCTCTCAAATGGATTACTCTGTTTACTTCTCTCTCCTTGATAGCATGGGATTTACGAGGTTTCATAAAATTGGACCATAACATTCGCATTCCCAGTTCCCCCCGAACCAACCTGCATTATCTCTAGTGTTAGTTAGTTACATACTTCAAGCTGCGATCCAAACTGCGCCACTCAATTTGACTGTTTTTAGGCGCTGCCGCCGACTTCGGCTTACCGCCCACCAAAAGCCGCTGTTGACGTTGACGTTAACGTCGCCGTTGCAGTCGCAGTCGCAGTCGCAGTCGGCGAACCGCTGAGCCGCCGAATCAGTGAGCCGCCGAACCACTGAGCTGCGGAGCCGCTGAGCCGCCGTCAGGTGTTGTGGTTTTTGCAAGCCGCCGTCGAGCTGAGTCTGCTTTCGTCTGCCTGGCAGCGCGGTTCTGGAACGCGTAACGCTTGTCTTGTCTCGTCTCGCCTCGAAAATCAGTTTTGAAACTCCATTCGGGACTCCAGTCGGATTTTCGTATCGATTATCGCGGATCGCGGACTCAACCTGTTGCCGCTTATTGTGTGTTTTTGGCATTGCCAGCAACGATTTTGGATACTCTCTTGTGCAAGATTGCGTGCGGCATAAAAACCGCGAAAAAGCATTTGAAAAAACATATTTCGAAAGTGTATAAAGACTATAAAAAAAAGGAATAAAATTGGCAGATACTCTGATATCCCTGCAACGCTTTCAAAGATTCGTGCGGCCTGTAATTTGCCATCCATTTGTCGAAATCCACTCCAATCTGTGGGCGTGGGATCAGTGCAGCCAGCTAAAGCGGTGAGTCTTGAATTACATGGGATTATGGCCAATCTGCTCCACTACTTCTCGTATGACAAATGCCATTATATGTGTGCGGTACTGGTAGTGGCTTTCTAAAAAAAAAAATACCCCAAAAACGAGTAGGATTCGCTCCGCAATTCCAGGAGAGGGGCTCACTCACAGCCAGCACGGGCGTGCACCGAAAAATGTGTGAAATTTCATTGAATTTACCAAATTTTATACACAAACACAGCGCAATTGGGAAATAATTCATTGTTTTGGCCATTGCAACTGGAGTTATGCCTGCAAAGAATCGATAATAGCTAGGCGGATTATTATATTACCTCCATGGTTTCAGGTATTTATTTTTTCGTGCTGCAAGTCTGGCCAAACCCAGATTCGAATGGGGAAAAACACTTCTTACTCAAGCTAATTCCGGGCATTATTTAAAATAGCAGTTAGCAAGTCGGTAATAAACAACAATTTTTGGGGAATCTCACTTACTTTGCGGCTTTGCTGCTATATTTCTTTTTTGGTTTTAACGATTATATTTGCTAAGTTTTAATCCACAACAGAAGTCGTACAAGTTAAGCCAGCAGGCGATTTTTTCCCCCAAAATCGGATTACATTTTTAGAACTAACAAAGTTGAAATAACACAACAGGACTCTGAAGCATCAAATTATTTACGAGATCTTTAACGGATACTGACATGTAAGACATGGATTTTTGAGATTTTTTCATCACGTTTTGATTTAAGCAATTATTTTTTAATTCGTATACAACTTTAGTTTTTTTTTATTGGAGATTTTCTTACGTTTGCTTGGTTCTATTTTCAAAGTTCTAGTCGTTAAAAAGTTGTTTTTCATTTGGCATTGACTATTTTATGATTTATGCGCTTTAAGTGCTGATTTGTAAAAAGTGATTAGCAAGTGAATGCTTTGTAGAAATGAATGATTGATAAAAAAAAAGTATTAAAATTAATAAATACACATTAAAAAATCTGTAAAGTTATAATTTCATTATCTCAATCATTAATTAAGTTTATAATAGTTGTTTGTTTAATAAACCCACAAATATTCCCTTAAATACACATCCATATTATTATTTGAAAGGCCTGTAATGTAATGTAATGTAATGTAATGACATAAATTGATGTATCCACGTCTATCCCTAATAAACACTGTACATGTTTTTGCTTCTATCAACATTAAAATGAACTGGAAACAAGAAACATAACTCACATCGGACCAACAGTAATTAAAGTCTCTAAATTTGTGTGCACGAAATGCCCAGCAATCATTCGGCGACACGTCGGATGGCAGGCTGACAACTCTTTAATTATAGCACGAAAAAAAGTGTGCTAAGTTTCGTGTCATAGCAATTCAATTAATTCGCAATTTATCAAAATACTCGTACCCGGGCATTGTCGGCAGAGTCAGGGCTTTGATTTGGCGGTGCCGGCCAAACATATTTCATTTGTCCACCACAAACAACTGGGATCCGTGGCAGCAGGAGGAGCAGGAGGAGGACGATGGCTGACATCCATGGTCCATGGTGGGTGGACTTTGCGAGGGGCGTCAAGTGGAAAATAATCGATGATGTGCCCGGGCACAATGCAAACATTGAATCAAAGTCAAATAGCATTAAACTTTTTGAACTTGCGAGGCGGGGCAAAAAATGAAATAATAATAAAAGTTTGCCCGCCGCCTTGCGAGAGGCGTGAAAGCGCACACAAAAAGTGAGGGGGTTAGCCCAGGGATTGGCTCTGGAACTGGCTCTGAGTCTGGCTCTGGGTTTTCGGTTTGAGTTTGGGGATTCCACATTGCAGTTTTTTGGATCTCCTTCTTTTTTTTATACTTTTTTGGATGAGCATAGCGTAGCGCAAATATTTGACAAATCCCGCGAAAAGTCTGCTTATGTTGTCACCTCGCTTCGCTTTTTTCCTCTTTTTTTTTTCCAACGATGCCAGGATAGTCGGGATTGCGAGTGTGACTGGCACTGGGCCAGTCATACTGATTAGGATTTGCCGGAAGAGAAGAGCCGCCAGTCCAGTCCAGTTCCATTCGGAGAACTTAAAGCGTTCGACAATGTTTGGGATTTGCATGCGAACATTAAAAACGAAATTTGCATGCATCTATCGCGGTGTAATTTATATTTCGCACACCCTCCTCCCTCCTCCCACCTCTTATCCCCTTTGTTTTCATTTCGCGTGTTGTTTATGCAATTTTCAAGTTGCCTTGCGAATGCCAAAAGAAAGCAAATGCTCTCAGACTCGGCTAACGAGTGCAGGCGCGCGTGTTTGTATCTTGTGGATGTCTCAGCTGAGCTGGGGCTCCTCAGGACCCCCTGTTCCTCCAGCTCCACCCCACAACCCCTCCCCAGCCCGTTCAGGTGAAGGCGAACGTAAATGCGCCAATTTGTATGCAAGCAGCATTAATCGGGGGGTAATCCGGCAGCGATGCATTGCACACGAGTCGAAGCCAGAGTCACAGAGTCCACACTTGAAATAAAAATCAGCCTAAAATCAAGAGAATAAATATCATGAAGTGCCCATAAAAAAACAATTTAAAAATTAATTTAAAATCACATTTAAGTACAACAAGTTCAATTACTATACAATTGTAAATTATTTCCTTATTGAACTAAAACCTTTAAGTTAGGACCTTGCCATTCCCACAGAATTTCAATACCAAATTTAATTTTTAAATAACTTGGAAGAACTTTAGAAATGTTCCCAAATAATCAATATAATTTTTCTCAAGTGCAAAGTGCAAGTTAAGCCAAGAGCCAGAGCCAAAGCCTGGCCAAGAGGGGCTGCCAACGTTACGTGAGATGTGTAATTGCACGAAATTGATTTGTAATCGATAAATGTGCGAATATTGCTTCTGCTGCAAATTAGCAAAGCATTCAAAGTGCCCAGAGCCGCCATTCTTCGTTTAGCATTTGCCAAGCTTGTAAAATATGCATAAATAACTCAACAACAACGGTGGCATCAGCAGCAGCAGCAGTTGCAGCAGCAGTAGCAGCAGCAGTTGCAGCAGCAGCAGCCTGACCATGAAACCAATTGGGAACATCTTAATTTAAATTGTTTACTATCCAATCACAGTCGATTGAAGTTTTCTTTGTAAATATCACATTTCCCCAATAATTGCCTTTTGATTAACTTTTAGAATTTTACTAAAGGCAATGAATAAAGCAGCATAAATGGAAATCCCTTTGAAATATAACATTTCTGTGAAATTCTAAGAATTCTAAAGCAAAATTTATTCTTTTAAATAATTTCAAAAGCAAACTTAATTCTCCTTAATATTCAAATAAAATAATAGGCTTATTTGTAAGCTAAGAACATGGAATTTGGGTGAATATACATACTTCTATAAGAAGCCTTACAATAATTAAAACCCACATAAACACACAGCCTGCTTTTAATAGCTTATTCAATGATAGTTCTTTAGAAATCATTTTAATTGTGGGGTATTTTTTTTTCGCTTTTAAATATAAAAACGTCAAAACTCAGAGAACCCATACATTTGGCCACATATTAAATTCTACATATTCGTTTAATTTATGTAATTATCTTTAGCAAAGACTAAAGCTTTGCTGATGGCTTTCCCATTACACTTATTAATTATTAAGCGAGCGCTGTGAATATGCATGTAATTTTAAAATTCCAACGGTTTTGAGTGAAACACTCAGAATGGCAGATACATAGTTGACATGAATTAACAATAGATGAACCATTGATGGGCAGATTTAATGCGATATTGAAATAATCATTTAAGGCCGCCCGATTCCATTAGACACGAGTTCACTCCGTTTTCCAGGTGGATATTTCATTTAACAAATTAGTTCTGTGCGAATGTGTGTGAATGCGTTCAAGTGCTCGCTTTGTGCTGCAAAATTGAAAAATCAAACACAAGGAAAACCACTCGAGATTCAGCGGCAGCAATAGTTCGCAATAGATCGCAATAGTGGTCGTAGTAGTAGCCACTGACAAGGTCGCCACTTTGGCTTTTATTTGGGGCCCGGCGGTTGTCGCATTCTAAGCAAATCGACGTACCAGCCATATGTATGTACGAATATATATGTATATATGTTTGGCATAGAGCTATAGCTATAGCTATAGCTGCTTGTGAAATTGCTGAATTGTCGAATCGTGGCCCGGCCGTAATACACGTATTAATCTTGCCTCGCTTCTTGTTAGATGTGGCGTTGTTTTTGCGGTGGCAACTTCGGCTTTGGCAGCAACAAGTGTTTAATTGCAATAAATGCACCTGACCGCCTTGACAGCCAGCGCGCCTCTGAGCTTGAGCTTGGGCCTGAGACACATGCACTTGGAGAAATTTTACACATTTTCAGGACTATTATGGTTTTTAATTTTGCCTGAAAATGTCCTCTTACAAGAGGGTTCTGTGAGTGCCAAGAAGGAGTTTTGCTTTACATCTTTGAACTGCCAAATTTATTGAGTTAAATTAATTTAGTAAAATATTAAAAATATCTAGATACATTTTCCCAGAGTGTATTTGAGTGGGCTTGGTTTTCGGCAAGGCTTTCTGGCTCTCTCAGAATCTTCATGTGGCCATTGGCCATTGACAATTGAAAGGTTAACTCCACTCGATGGCGTTGGCATTGAACATGAACGTGGCCCAAAACTCTGCACGTAAAGTGGCCAACGGTATTGCGGTCTTCGGTTTGTGTTTGTGGCCTTACGTACTATACATAAGTCTGTCAACGTTTTGGCCCAATTAAGGCTGTTACCATAACTTGTGCATGGCCGTTTAAGCATAAAGCCTGACCATCGTGTACATCCTGTAACGGCCTTTTAATTATGTATGTCGCTATGAAATCATCGCCGACCTGGCTAAAAGGTTTACCCGCGAATCCAACTGGGTCATTACCATGGCCTGGCTTTGATCTCCGGCCAAGTGGTGGCCCCGCGCCAACGCCACCGCCAACGCCAGTGCCAGGCCATGCCGTTGATGTGGCCGTAAAAGACTTACTCTAACAGGTTATAAAGCAAGTGAATTGTCTTGAATGTAATGCGCCATAAAGACATAAATTAGAGTTTGGCCCGGGCAAGATGAAGATGCCCCCGTCGACCTGGTGGCATTTGCTGGCCTTTGCCCAGGTGCCTTTCGCAAGCACCTCTTGACCTTTGCTTACGGAGCTCTAAGGATACAGAATGGCTTAGGTTATGAGGAGGAACAGACTGGAGACGTTGAAGTACATTTTTGTAGACTTGGAAAATCATAGAATGCTGGTAATCATCTTTGAACTTCCAAGAATGCACTGAGATGTTTCATAACTCAGGCCTAAAGATTTATTGACTGCTCAGTAAATTACGAATTAAGGCGGGAATATCTAATGGCAACCCTTATATTTGATTGACTTCCTTTTACATCACAGAACAAACTGTAAGCTAAAGTTAAACTAGCGTAAAATGATTGAATGACGGCATCCCATGTATCGATACTAATTGAATTACTGCAGTCTTGAGGGGTGTAGAGACTTGATTTCTCGAGTGGAATATTCTCGCTAGACTTTTTGGCCAGTCATCTTTGCATCCACAGATATTGGAACAATGATTTGCATCATTTGGCAGGCAATAAGCTGTGAGATTTGCCGTTCGATTTCAATCGGAAATCACGCATGCCGCAGCCAGTGGCTCGGATTGCTGCCAACTTCCTCGAGCTGCGATCGAGCGGAACCCTTAACCCGTGCCAGTGTCTTAACCCACTGATACTGATACTGGTGTACTGGTACTGGTACTGGTACTGGTACTGGTACTGGTACTGGTACCGCCTTCACTTTGAGTCAGTGAGTCATGGCACGGCGCGTAGTCAGAGTGCGTGAAAATGAGTAATAAAGGAAACATTGCCACAAATTGATGCACTACGCTTTGCTACCTTTAATTAAATTATTAATTATGTACCTTAATGAATGCATAATTGAATAATAAACTACGTGTTTGCGGGGGCGGAGCGGGCAGCTGTTCTGCCATCGTTCTGTGTTATTTCCATTTTTCAGCTTTTTGCGTTAACCTTTTAACTTTTGTGCAGTTCAGCTGCGAACCGAAGCGACCGAAGCCGAACCGATGTTTCGCGTAGTAAACATAAGTTGGGGCTCATTAAGTAATCACATGGAATATTCCCGCAGCCAATTAAACCCGAAAGCCGCAGAGTTGCAGCGGAGGGGCTGCATCCACATGCACATCCATCCAAATGGATAGACAACATCGCTCAGATACAGATACAGTTACAGATACAGATACAGATACATATAGCATGCAGCTACCATACTGTGTACGGTGGCTGCCACGCAGTTACTGGCACAGATACAGATACAGATGCAGATACGGATACGAATGCGGCATGCAGACACCAGATACAATTAAATTCGATTCAGGAAGCATTTATGCAGTTTGCATACATTTAATATATATGCATTTATATATATATATATAGACATATGTACATTTATTTCCCATTCAGTCTGTTTTTGGCCACTGAACAAGAGCCGGCACACAGAGCAGCCAAGAGCAGAGATAAAGCTGCAACCAAATCTCTTCTTTGATGGAACATTTTAAAACCGGATTGTAAATAAATATATACGGAATTTTTTTGAATGTGCAACTGTTGCACTTGATCTGATATTTCGAGAGTGTGTATACTGTTCAATCGGTGAAAAGAATCCTTTAGGAACACTTAAAATCCTTCTGACCATAGAAGCCTGGTATATTAATTCTAGATTTAAGTCTGATTCGTTTAGTTGGAAACCATTTATTCTAATAGAAAACTGTTTTACGGGTGGTTTATAATAGAACTTGGTAGTTTTAAGTTGAATGTTTATAAAATATAGAACTATCTCTTAAAACTCATTTTACTTTAAGAAGACTTGGCCGGTTGTACTTTGGATTTATGAGTTTTATGAAATTACATTTTAGGAGCTATTACTTATCCATTGTTAAACAAGCTGCACCACATTACATTCTTTTGCTAGAATTTTTAAAGCAGAGTTTATTCAATAGGATTTTAAATTCATCTGCGTTGAACAAATGTGTGTGTACTTTTGTCCCAAATTACATGTTTCACAATGATAATGAACGAGCCTATAAAGCAGCCCGCTAACTATATAGGAGAGCAGACAGGCATAATTGCACTTTTGAGCTTTCCATTTCATAATTGTGAAATGCACATCCAATTACAGAAATCGAATACGTCGCCAACGCCATGCACTTCCTATAAATTTTGTGATCGAATCAAACTGCATTTCCCGGAGCAAGAGGCCCGACATTTTTGTATTATGTCAAAAATAATTCGAAAATCGTAGAAAAGCCGACATCCTTTGTTGTTGC
>VNJR01010116.1:0-16732 GCA_008042585.1 Drosophila punjabiensis
CCATGTCCCCCCAACCAGTGTACCATAAGTTGGGCAGTGAAAGTGGCGTGAAAAAAAGGCGGCGGTCGAGGGAATCAAAATCCAAATGAGTGGCCCAGAAAAAAGCGGGTAGCCGCTCGAGGTAAGAGATACTTTTTACTTGGCCAAGGTGCCGGCACTTGAAGTGCTGCGATGCTGGCCAGCCCAGCTACCGGTGGGCAAAGTTGGCGGTAAGTAGCGGCCGTAAGTAGCAGCACTCAAAGATCTCTATAGCTGGCGGGGCATTAATTTGGTTGTTTATTAGCTGAAAATCGCCATTGGAACCCCCTCCCCCCTGAGGGTCCGGGTCATATTCCTTTTTATGTCTGTCTGCCACATAAACCGATCGCAAAGCGAAAGGCCCCAAAAAACGCGAAGAATCCAGAAAATGTAATTTCTCCAGCTTCAGTTTTTCCCAGTTTTTTTTTCGGCTAGGCTAAAGCGTTTAGTTTTTATTGCAACAGCAGAGCCGCAAAGAAAATCCACAATTATGCGGCACAGCTTTCCTTTCCCTATGCCACTCGCATGTGTGGAAGCACGTTCTATGAGATACAGATACAGCTATCGATACCAGATACTAATAGCTGACCAAGGCAAGACAAAGTAAAGACACTTTCAGAACTTTATATTGCATACATTTTTATATCAATCATTTTTACCTTATCTTACCCTTTTTGTAGCTATATTTGGCTCCACAATTTAGTTTTTAATTGCAATTGGATAGTGTGTCTTTCCAAGTACCTCAAAGCAGGGCCAGTCAATGGCCCCGAAACATTAGTTCCATGTCATAGTGGGATGCTGCCCACCTGAGAGGCCCAAGATCTCATTCCCACTCCCACCGAGCCTGACATTTTGCATAATAAAAAGAAACATGGCCATTGGCCACTGTTTAGTGGCTGGCAATGACTTTCTTTGCAGCCAAACTCGAATGGCGAAAATTGCTTAAATCCAAATTGAAATTAAAGTGTCAACGGCAACGGCAGCCAGTTGCTGAAATGGTCAGAAGCCAAAAAGAAAAAAAAAAGTGAACTCCTACCAAATGCCACTAATGCAACTAATATGTTTGGCCATAAACAACGAAAGCTATTGCTGGAAAAACTAGTCGAAACCCGTTGGAAATGCTTTCGGCCTCGCCTTCGCCTCGCTACTGGGCACTGTGGTTCATTGAAGACTCTACTTGCTGCCAATGATCATCAAGGTAATGCCAGTGCTGCTCTAGCGGATTTGCCATTTTTATATTTTAGCCAAATTTAAATGTCAATGAGATGGAAAATAGAATGAAAATTAATTCAAGAAGCCTGAAAAGAAAAGCATTTCCCAAAGAATTTACTATGAAAACTTGAAGTACTTGTTAATATTCAATGCTGCCTTTAAGAAATTATATTAATTACGTTATTAACAGAAAGAAAACATTGAAGGAAATATTATGCCAAACTTAATTTATATCTTGATATTTCAGAATTAATGAATAATATTCTAAGAGATTGAATAAAACATGTAGAAACTCTGCTCCGTTGCATATGGAAACCCCTCTTTGGCAGCACTGGCGCACATTTTCCCACAGCGAAGGAAAACCGACGGAAAAAAGAGCCCGGCACGAGCAGAGGCTGAAGGCCCGAGTCCGAAGACGACGAACGAAGCCGAGGAAAATCAAATTGCGATTAAGACGCCGTCGAGCGAGCGAGCCAGCGAGCGAGGAAAGAAAGGTCTATAAAAGAACAAAGCGCGCCAAGGCTGGGCATCAGTTTGATTTGAGACCGCAGCCAGTGCAAGCTGCTCCCAGTGCCAGTGCCACCCAGTGACGCCAAGTAGTGATCCTGGACTCGAGATCCCCGTCGCAGGATTAATCACCTGAAGCACCTGCCGCGTGGTGTGCCGCGAGTGTTGTTGCTTTGCAAGAGAGAGAGCGAGTGCGAACAGTGCCAAGAATGACATTCAAGCAGCGGCCTAGCCAGGCTCTGACCCCGATCAGCCTGCTGGCGGTGTGCCTCCTTGCCGGCAGTTGTACGGCGGCCACCGAGCAGCTGAGCAATCCCGTCCAGCCCAATCCGGCTCAGAATGCGGGAGCACGGACCCTGCTCCGGGTCTACGACGAGTGTACCCGTGCCGAGGCCGGGTTCGTGCCATGTCTGAAGAAGAAGGCCATCTCCTTCATCGACCGCCTGGCTCCGATCGATGCCATCAATGTGGCCGAGGGCATCAAGCTGGTCCGCCTGGAGACCGCTCCGCGTCCGCCGGCGACCAGCGAGAACGAGCTGGAGTCCTCGTTGCCGCGATCCGGCAGTGATCGCGACGCCAAGCTCACCAACATGCTAATCGAGCGGCTGAGCTACTTCTTCAATGGACACTCGCTGCAGGTCAGCTTCCCCAAGCTCACATCCGATGAGATTGGACGCGGCTTAGAGGAAGGTAAGCAAATTTTGGGTAGAATATTACCTTAAAGGGTCTTTGAAGCATACATTAAATTAACTATTATTAATATTAACATGTGTTAATAGATGTTAGATAGTACTCTTCTTTAAGGCAACATCTTGCCTACAGTGACTGCAGTCCTTAAATTGATTTCTTTAATTTTTTATTTTGATATCCGTAAAAAAAACCAAACAGAAAATTAGATCAAGTTAAAATTATAGTTTTAATAATTTATAATATTTTTATCTCACCTTCTTTAGCTGGAAAGATATTGGTAAATAAAATATTGCTAAAATATTTATTTACTGCTAAGAAAAACATTAATAAGACATTCTACTTCAGAGAAATGGTATCTCATTCTCCTATGAATATACCATCAAAAATATATTCCATTTTCCTGTATAAGAGACATTAATAATCCCATCACCATTATCTCTGTCTAATTTTCACCTAGATAGGTAATATTAGTACTAGACCTACGACGAGTTGCAACCAAATGTCGTATAATTAAGCTCAGATTTCTTGGACAAACAAATCGATCCACCACACAATCATCACTTTCTGTGGGCGGTCTAATTGCGGTTACCGCTAATACCCCAGTATCCATAGCGCGTAACAGTGACATAATTTGACTGCAACTAAGACTGTGTCCCCAGCTCCATCGCCGGTAATTGCCAGGCGGTTATTAGAGCCAAGAGAGCCGTGATAGTGCTCCAAAGTATACCCTAGCCGGCAATGACATTCGCAACTGCATCATCAGCAACCGCTGGCTGTCCCACTTCCTGGCTTATCATTCTGCATTGTATGTAAACAACTGGGGAAGTTGTGAGCAGGGGGCCTCATATTGGGTCTGGGAAAATGCGCAATTGTTTTTATTTTGCCCCCGTCCCCCGTCACCCGTCCCCCGTGCAACGCACACACGAGAAAACCCGTTGAGCAACTCAGGACTGACCCAGAAACCTTAACGACGACATTCAGCCATCAGACGGTAGCAACGACGTCGAAAAAAGTGTCATGCCAGAATTTCGTGTTGTCCAAAAAGAGCCGAAAACATGAAAATCGGGGCAATTATGGGATCACGAAACTGAAACACTCTTTTCGTTTTTTTAAAACAAATTAATTATTTTCTTTAATTCTGGAGAGTATTGTAAATACGTTTTTAATTAAATTTAAAGTTTATAATAGTTAATAACGAAAAAAGGAAAATTAAACGAGTTAAAATATATATATTTCTAACCACTGAAGCTTTTGAAACAGTTTCTTAACAAATTAAATTAAAATTAAATTAATGTTGTTTTAAAGCAAAAGTAGTTAGACTGTAGTTCTGCTTAGTATTCAACGTTTATAATTATTGTTTGCATCTTCATGAGCATCTTTAAGAGCAGTCCAAATTATTAAAATTACTAACTGACCCTTTGAAGGGCAGAGTATGAGGAATAAAAAGCAAAAACTATGCCACGTTCAGATGTCATGACCATGTCAAATGTAATGAAAGTGCCCGACCACATTTCTCCACTGGGGCCACGGCCACGAAAAAGCAACTCCTCTCGACTAGGCCATTGCCATCGGCATTTCCATTTTGAGTTCGAGCTGTCGTCAATTACAAATTTGACACAAGCACTTACTGCAACATCCACATCAAGATCGCAGATCGCCGATCGTAGATCGCAATGCAGTACAATGCAACGAAAAGTGAACTTACTTTCACGCCACATGAAAATTTTCTTTTACTTTCAAATCATTGATCAAGATTTTTAATCGATGCGAGCTGCCGAAGTCAACAAGTTAGCCAACACTTTCCCAATGGCAAACCCATTTTTGGCTAATACTCGTTGCCAGCGATCGGCCTGCTTAGAGCTTGTTATAATCAATCGTCTTTTGGGCAGTATTAGTGTCCATTTCCACTTCCATTTCCATTTCCATGTCCCCGGCCAGATCCATGTACGTGTCCATGTCGAAATGCAATTTTCACCAGCCTGGCAGCAGGCAGGTGAAATCGCCTGGAGTGTCCCTAATGAAGGCAGCAAAATGAAAGCCACACACGCTGCTGCCAAAACGGAATGCCGGTGGAGCCTCAGAGGAAAGGCTGGGAAAATGTTCTCACATTCAGCCTTTGGTTAATTGAGCTGGCACTTTCACCGTCTTTTGATTTACCAACAGTCGGAAAATTTACAAGGGTGTCGTTGAAATCTCTAGAGATTTCGTGAAATCTGCAGTCCATTGTCTCATCCCAGCAGGGACTTTACTTTCTGGGAATCATGATGTAGTTATTTGATCATCTTTACTTTCACTTGTTACTATATTTATTTCATTAAATACAAATTTAAACCAAATTATGTTTATTTTTATATTTTTGCAGGTCGCGGCAAAATGAAGAAGATGATGGGCATGATGATGATGGGCATGGCCATGAAGCTGATGGGCATGATTCCGATCGCCATGGGAGCCCTGTACATTCTGGCTGGCAAGGCGTTGATCATCTCGAAGATCGCCCTGCTCCTGGCAGGCATAATCGGGCTGAAGAAGCTGATGTCCGGCAAGTCGTCGGGCGGCAGTTCCGGCTGGTCGTCTGGAGGAGGAGGAGGCGGCGGCGGCGGCTGGTCCTCTGGCGGCGGTGGCGGAGGAGGGGGCGGTGGCTGGGACCGTCGTTCACTGACCGAAGCTCAGGAGCTGGCGTATCGGTCCCATGTACAGGAGCAGGCGGCAGGCCATCCGCAAATCCATCCACAGGTGCAGCACCTGCATCCCAAAGCCGTGGCGCCACAGGTGACCAAGTCGTAGGACGGTCGGCGGAGGACGGCGGAAGGAGAACGGAGGTGTGACACTAAGTGTTAGATAGCTGCATTTATCTTGTGGATAAATCACGGATGGCGGACGGATTGTAATTAGATATACATAAACTCTCTTTTTGCACTTGCACTGCGGGGCAGACAAGAAGACTTGATGCACTTCCAACGGTTCACTCTACGCGCAGTGGCACCTATGGGTACATCGCCTGAAATGTATCTAGAACGTGCGTTCCCACTGGGCATGCACATTTTTTATAATGATTAGTATTTGCTTTAATCGATTATGTTTTGTTTGTATCCCACTCTGCCCTGCTCTGTTCTCGATCCGCGTTTACTGTTACTGAACTCTGCCTCTGCCTCTACCTCTACCTCTGCATCTGCATCTGCATCTGTATCTCTGCACCTCGGCATCTGTATCTCTAGCCTCACTCTGCTAACTGCACTTGCTATTTTCAATTACCTCTCGTACTTCCGCTTCTGCAGCTCCGCTTTCGTCTCATTCCCCAGCGCACTCTATTAACTATTAACTCTAGCTTGCCTAACTGTATGTAGTAATAATTTATTGAACTTATTTATTTACTAGCCGTAAGTGTAACTCGCCTGTAAGCAGCAACGTTTTACAAAAAACAGAAAAGCTACAAAAAAAATGTATACAAATAAATCATTGATACACAGAAAACAACTATCGTAACAAAACACATTCTCTCTAATACTTTATTTAGGATAACAACGAGCCGAAGAATAAGAATACAAGCTTTTTTCGAGATATTCAACCTGTATTAATTGACTTTTATTGTCTGGAAATCGGCGACCGAGGCACCGACAGCTTTCAATGCGAGACAGAAAACTTAAAGAGACTTGGCTGGTATATATTTAGATACTCGCCCTAATATGCTCACTTCCTGTATCCATTTAATGGGACTGCTTCCGCTTCCTTTGGCCAAATCCCAATAAAACTTGCGCATCTCCGGCCCCATCTCCGCCCTCCATAAATTCTACTTCTGCAGTCCCATGGTGTTTGTCCCGTATTCGGCTGCTTATAGCCCACGTTTATTGCTCTGGCCCTAACTCTCACACACACACCAGAGATTTGAGCTCAGAAACAAGCTGGGCCAGAGTTCAGCTGTGTAAACATTTCACATTGCCATGAACACAAGGATGAAAGTTAGTTGGCTGTAAGTACCAGCACTCTCCCCTGAATTTAATCAAAACAGCACTCGCCCAAGACTTCGGGTGGGAGCAACAATAATGAATTACGCAAAATGAATCATCATCCAATTAGTCGGCTTCAGAGTTGAGTACTCTATTGTGAGTGCATATGAACTGAGCTGTTTGTGTGGGTTAAGTAAATTAAAACACCAGAGTCAGCCAAATATTGTAGAAGGTATAAGTATATTGCCTTTTTCCACACTTATATTTTTTATGTATTCTTATATTATGAGTGTTGGGAAAAACTGTTATATAATTCCTTACGTCTTAAGAGTTAATGTTTGTTCTGAACACATTTTGCATTGATCGAGTTTTATGGGAATATAACCTTAGAAAGCGTAGGGGCGGATTTGGGCAAGAAAGGAAGCTAACTAATATCATAGTGACGAGAAAATAAATTTATAGCACAAACCCAGAATTAAATTTGTTGTTTAACCATTTTGAGAACCACAGCAACTAGTCAAATCGAATCCGTAGCCTTTAAGCTTACTTTTTCCCCCAAAAAATATGCAAATTAGGAAATTGTAAACTTACAAAATTTAATCTAACGCAAATGCTAATTAGGCATTAGCCAAGCAAGGTCAAAAAAAAAGATGAACCAACAACATATTATTTAATTTAAATATAATTCACTTTTACTTTTATTTGTGTGTTCGCCAAGCAGTTTGCCGATTATCTCAAACTGGTTCCCGTAATTTGGGAAAAAATCAACTAAGAGATTTCCGATTGCGTGGCGGTGGAAGATTTTTGCAGGTACAATATAGAACGAGTTTATATCCGGATTACAGATAGATGAAGAGCAGTTCTGAGGAATGAAAGGGATTTGGATGCGTTGGGCAGTGTCTCTGGGGTTTACTTCGTCTTCCACCAGCCGGACTGTCCGCCATAACCACCTCCGTAGCTGCCTCCGTAGCTGCCTCCATAGCCACCTCCATAGCTGCCTCCATGTCCGCCGCCATAGCCACCTCCATAGCTACCTCCGTGTGTGGTTGTGATCACCTTGTAGACATCGACGCGGGCAGCACCTCCGTGACCACCTTCGTATCCGCCTCCATAGCCACCTCCATAACCGCCTCCGTAACCTCCTCCATAGCTTCCAGAGTTCCAGCCACCGCCATGGCTATAGCCGCCTCCTCCGTAGCCACCTCCCCCGTAGCCACCTCCATAGCCGCCGCCGTGTCCTCCTTCATAGGTGTTGATAACTTTGACAACCTGGACTCCACCACCGCCGCCTCCGTATCCGCCGCCGTAGCCACCCCCAGAGTATCCACCGCCAGAGTAGCCACCTCCTGAGTAGCCACCGCCTCCTCCGCCACCCTTCAGCAGACCCAGAAGTCCTGCATTGGTAGTTGCCAGAGTGGCTGCCAGAGCCAGGAGACACACAAATACCTAGTCCGAGAAAAAAAAAGAAAATAGTTAGATGCTAATCCTTTATTAAAATCCTTTTTCCGGCATCCACTTACTTTCATTTCGGATTGCTAACGCCTGCGAAGCTCAAGTAGAACTAATGCCAGAAGGCGAAGGCGCTTTCGGTTTAATAGCCGCATGGCCAAGCCCCAACAAAGGTGGCTTAGTGAGCGGCTAAATGCCGGACAAGCTTCGCTTGGCTTCAAAAGCAAGGTCTTCTAGTCACTGGAGTGCCTTTTGTCGCAGAGTCAAATCTTCAGCAGCCCGGTCTGTTCCCGAAAATTAATTTATGATTTCCATTAAAGCAGGGCGTAGGAGAGTTCTGAGTTGAACTAGTTTTTCTACTAAATAAACCGGGCGAGAGCCCAATAGAGTGCAGGCTGTGACACAGCATAAAGTCGTTGAAAATAAAAACCAATTCAATTTCTAAACTCTTGTTAATTAAGCTTAAAAAAATACTTATTTTAAAGAGGAAATATATAAAGGAGAAATATTTACTTACTTCCAAATAATAACAAAGTGCACAAAATAAAATATGCTACTAAAACCATATTTTTATTTCAATTATTATATTATTCAAAATTATTTAATTTTCAGTAAAATTTTGAAATAAATCTCAGTGTAATATTCCCAAAGTCGCGACACGAGTTGTGCGAAAAAAAAAAACTGCAAGACTGCTTGTCCCAGTTGTTAGCTCATCGAAATCACTAGCCAGCCGCTTAGCCAGCCACATGCAAATTTGTGGTCATAAAAAATAAATGCTTTATATGTCTTAAGTTGGCTTGATTCATGTTTGATCTTCTGTTGTCTTCCAGCATACTAGTCGCGTGGAACAGCCAAACAATGTCGGATGAAATACTGGCTTTAGCCTTGTGCAGGAATGGAAAGAAATAAGCCACAGTCATCCTCTATTATGTTAAGCTCACCGAATGAGTTCCTTTGGCCGCTATCAATCATAGCTAGCCGTTAATGGCCACGCTGGGGGAAGCAATTGCAATTGCCATTCAGTGCTAGGCCACAATTTGAGCCACAATTTGAGCCTGCCACTATCACAAAATCACACTAAAATTAGAGACCTCAAGAACCCATTATCGCCAGGGGTAATCTCTCTTATTCAGTGCCATAAGCCCTCCTCATACATCATTCTAAATGGGGATAATGGAAAAACAAAGCAAAAATAGAATTTGAACCAAACTGGGTATGGTTCTCTGATGGTTAGTTAAAGTTTTGGTCAAAGTTTTAACTAAGACTTCTTAATAAGGTCACTAGGTGTCATAGTAGTAGTATATTTAAAATAAAATTAAAGATCTCAGTCAAAAATCCAAGTTCAAGTTATTTGAATTCTACATTAAAGATTAAATTGAATCCCGCTGAGTGACTTCTGGTTGCGTTTTATTCATGCTTCTTCAATTCAAATCAAATCACTTTAATAATGCAAAGCAATAGTGACATAAGCACTCCACACTATGCCCCATCCAGGTGGCATTTTCTCATTTTTCTTTCTACCACAAGCCTAAAAGTAAGCTTCACTAAAAGGTTGAAGCTTGGAAACGAGGCGGAAAGCATGCTCGGATTTTTTATCTGCATGCAGAACCTGACAGCTGGCGCCCAACAGCATGTGACAGACGACAGATGGAAAGCAATAACGTGAGTGCAACGTAACAGAAACTGCAGAAGAAACCTGGGCCGCCCACTGAATCACCTGTCTCCTATTTCTCAGCAACACAAATAAGCAAGAGTTTGATGTATTAAACAGGGCTTGGTGAAAAAGTCAGAAAATATAGATAAATTGTGCCAATTTAATTTGCAAGAAACTCCCGTTTATATTCGAATTTAATATTCATTTATAAACCTACCAATGTATATTATTTGTTTTCAGTGTAGTCAGTGGGCAGATTAAATGTATGTCATCCCAACTAAGATGCAGCATTCAAATGGAAGCAGAAACCAAGTTTACCTGCCACAGCCACCAGGTTGCAATTAGCACGCACGGGACTGCAATTACGCGAATTTACCCATTGGGCACACTTTCCCAGGGCCCGACAAACATATATAGAATAGTGGCATCAAGTGCAAGGCCACAGTTGAATCCGGGCCTTTGGTCGTGCAACAGGCCGATAAAATCAGGTGGTGAAAAGTGAAAACTTCCGAAATGAGGCATTGTTTTCTAATTAAAGCGGTTATGCCTCAACGGTCAGAGCAGCACGTGTTGTGCTAGCTGAAGCGTTAATCTTCGATAACATTTACATAGGTGGGAACTGGGAAGTGGCCGGTTATCCCCACCCAATACCCAGATACGCCTGACGGACCACAATTCTATATATGTGAGGTAAAAGTCTTGAACGTGAAAAGCTATCTGAGAGATCAACTGGCCGCTTGACCGCAGGCCAAAAAGCCGCAACACTTTTCGGCGAAAGGCCGTAAAATCGCTCGACCGGAGAGCACCATAAAATGTCGAATGCCCTATAGAATTTGGTCTACAAAGATTTCGAAACACTTGGCGCCGCACAGTTCGATTCTTAACGGCGTGCGGTGTGCGTGTGCGTGGTGAACAGCTCGAAAATTCAACCAAAGGATCCAGGATGTGGCCGCGACAGGTGCTGGTGCTCGGCATTTACGTGCTCGTAACAATGAAAGTGACGGGGAGCAGTGGCAGTCGCTTTAATGGCGGCACTTCCGCCGGCAGCCAAAACCCACAACTAAAGCTGGAGATGAATGCGTGGCAGCCATTCACGCAGCACAACAATTGGCTCATCCTCCAGGCAACGGCTCCCAGTTCAATGCAGCGCCAGCGCGAGGAGATCCATGAAAGGCGAACGGAGCCGGAACGACTTCCTGTCAATTACTATGCCTACAACCACCGCTACAACGACAGTGTGGAGTCTCCTTTGACTGGCGGAAATTACAAACAGGTTCCTCCCACCGATCCCGCCAGCTATGTCCTGGCCATCAGCCAGCAGATGCGACGAGGCCAAATCCTGCGACAGTTGCCGCCAGCCAAGGAAGCTGAACCGGAGCCGGAGCCGATGGCTCAGCCCCAGCCGGAAGTTCGCGAGGCGGCAGCGACCTTAACCCACCCGGTTAATGGTGATGATGATGGTGATGGCGAAAATGCGAACGGAATCGATACCCTGGAAAGCGAAACCGGTGGGGAGCTGGTGTCGCTCCGGGGAATCGATGCCTACCTCGCGCCCTTCGAGCGGGCTCTGGTGAAAGTGCGCGACTTCTGCGACTCGCTCAGGATGGCAATTAACGACGAGGCAGGTTGGTAATTTTCCTGTGAATTATCCATCTTACCAAGCTTACCAAGCCGAAAAAAAACGTTTTATAACGATGAAAATTATTGCGAATCTGGAAGGTCTTTTAGGGGATGTGATTAAATCTAATTTAAATTGTGCAATTAAAATATATTTTGTTTTCAAACAATTGCTATCTTTTACACCTTTAAATTCTTTCATTCTTTTTCGTAGATAAGCCCTATTTACTATATCCAATTTTGATATTTTGTCGTAATAACCACAATAAATTGAAGTGTAGCTAGCGACCCTGACCTCGGGCTCCGGCATCTGTGACTGACCACTTAATTAACTGACTAACTAATGCTTCCGCTCCTTCACTCCCAGACGAGGTCGTCCCCAATAAATTGGATGCCACCACAAGCGAAGCGGCAGCGCCATTTAGTGTAACATCAAAGGAGCTCCTGGTCCAAGGTCGATCCCAGCGTCTGGCAGCTGAAGCCGAGGGCCGCAAGCTCAAGAAGCTGAAGAAGAAGATCCAGAAGCTGCTGCTCCCCCTGCTGATAGCCTACAAATTGAAGTTCCTCACTCTCATACCGGTGCTCATTGGCGGGCTCACTCTCCTGGTGGGCACCACGGGCCTGGCCGGCTTCTTCTTCGCCCTTTTTACGGCCGTAATGAGCCTGAAGAGCTCCGCGGGCGGCCACGCCAGCAAGGCGCTGGTCTTGAAGAAACTCTGATGGGTCTAGATTTTAAGCGAATTCGGATTAAACAGTTCGATTTTGGGTTGGCCGGCCAACATCGATTGGTCAATGGTCTGGTTTTGGGGCTATAAACGTGCGGCGACAACGGATTTTCAGCGATAGCCACGTCGCGGCCTCAAGTGAAATGAAGTATGTACATAACAGCCAAGGTGCCCAAAAACGATAAACAAATGAGATGTTTGGTCAGCCGTTTATTTTATACTCTTCTTTTTTAATGTGGCATTTTATTAAGCAGTTTAATTTAATTAAAAACCATTGAGGAATCGGTCAAGGAATCCTGTCATTAATTTATCTCTTAATTTATTTATGCATTTATTATTTAAATTTATTGCCTTGCATTTATTTAGACTTAAACGAAAACAGTCATGGTTAAAAGGATATAATGTTAAATATAGTTGAAAACATAAAGAAACTTATTTCTGCGAATCAAACATGTATTTTTTGTTGAAAATTCAAAATATATCCTGTCCAGGCTTCAGCTAGCTTACAAAACCTGCATATTTATTTTGGTTCCTTTAGGAGTTATTACCACCGAATTCCTGACATACCTTTGGCGGTCAGGGTATAGTTTCAACAGCAACCGGATGCCAGGTAAAAGCACCGCTGACACCCAGCAGCGATAAATTCCGCAGACACTCTGGCATAGACAGTGCGGGGGGAACGGGCCTGAAGAGTGACGACAGCGAAGAGCGTTAAAGTTGTTGACTGGTGACTGCGATTAGTTCCGTGGCACGCGTGTGCATTTGAGTGTGGTTTTGGACGCCCAGTGAATAAGCGAGTGCGAGTTCGAGTGTTGTGAGTGCTGCGGCCCGAGATAAGTCCATTTGTCTCGTCTGGGCCGCGCCTAATTCAGTTTGGACGTTATTCCATTTCCCAGCTAATATTCATACGCAGTCCCGACGGCAGGGCGAACTTGTGTAATTGCAGAAGCTGATTTCGTTCGCTGGCTCCGTGCTGGTGAAATTTAATTAATCCTATTTTTGTACACATTTCGTGGGCCGATATGGCCCTGTGGCATTAACGGAAAAATTTACATAAACACCAGCTCAGAGAAGGTCTTTAAATTAAATTTCAAATATTTTCAGGGTTATTCACGTTAATGGAAACGTAATTAATGAATTTTTAATAGAATTTTCATTGGGACTGCCCTGGAACAGATTTCATTTAATTTGCTTCTGGCACCACTGGGCCAGCGCAAATTATACAGCGAATTTGATGTCCAATTAATAAAGCAAATTAAATTTCCTTAACTACAGCCAGGAGGTCATAGAAGAAACACAAGGACAGAAACATTGAAAATAAGCAATCATAATTTTAAATATGTACACTTTTTATTTTTAGGGCAATATGATAATGAGTATCAAGTATATTTTTAAGCTCATTTCCTTGTTAACTTAATTAAAGATTACACATTTTCCTGGGGATACAATAGTTTCCCTTTCATTGCGAGCAATATTACAAAACTTTTCAGGGAACTGTCTTCATTTTAACACAAATTAATGCACTAGCGACGTGCTAACGACTTTGATAAGAACTTTCAAAAGGGGGAAATCCCTCTGTGAGTGACGTCAAGCATTTCCCCAAAAAGCTTTCCTCTGCACACACAGTTTAGAAATGGAAAAACGCTGCCAGCTTGCCAAGCAAAAATGGCAAGTGAACCGAAACGGACCCACCAACGATAATAAAGAGTTTTTACTTGTTGATGGTTGGAGCAATTGACCCACGACAAGTGTGGTGCACACAGGCACAGTAAAGCGGCCACGCTTACAGTGAAACGTCTGCGGTGAGCCATTCATTAAAGCAGGGAAAATTTAATGTGTCCGTTCACGCTCAAGTAAAACTGAATCGGCGGAGCAAAACAGAATCAGCGAAAACAAGTTAGAACACTCGGGAAAAGGCTTAAATATGAAATGAAATTCAGAAAAGCACTCAAGGCGGGTGTGTACGAAATCGGAAAGTCATTTGAAATGCTTTTGCTTGTTCAGATTTATATATTTATATGTATGCTATGTTATGCTTTCTCGTTAGCAGCAGATTCTGATTGCAGGATATTGTCGATGGTGAGTCCTGACAGACAAAATTCAATATATATCGGTATGTTCTGTATAAATCAAAGATTGACTTTAATCAAGAGTTGTCTTTAAAAACATAAAAACTATCAAGCTGTCAAAAAATACTCCTTGTCTACTTTACTTCCTAAATATTACATTATTTTTCGCTGTGCAACCAGACAAGTTAGCGGTACTGAGTGGCCAAGACCAATTGGCCAAGAACATACAGATACCCAATTGAATCTAAATGCAGCGGAGTGCAACGAAGAGAGTGCCCCATTGGCAACAAACTGCAGTTGGCGCCCGCTATTGCTCAGTCGGCTCGGAACTTTGAAACGGTGAAAACATGCTTAAGATTTCGATCTCAATTACAATATTTCACCTGCTATGGCCAGTGTCCTTCGGTGGTGCTTATAGCCTTCCGCCGGTGGTGCAGATGGGTGGCGCCATTGTGGCAGCCGTGGAGCAGGACGCGGAACAGGAAGCTGCCGCCGCGGAGCAGTTGCGTTTGGAGCGAGAGTGGATTGCGGTGGCCGAAAACCAATTACAGAGATTAATTACCGAAGAATTGAGTGCCGAGCAGGTGAAGAACCTCCTGGATGCCTGGAAGCCCGAAGGTTGGTACTTAGGCAAGGTCCTAACTACTACGTATTGAAAGGGAAGACTAGACAGTGATTGTTAGGTACCCTCATGCGGTTTGTTTTTAAAATTGTAAGCTGCCAAACAGAGAAAGCGGTTTCTACAATCTTACAACTCCTCTTAACTCTAATGAAAATTGGATTTCATTTTAATTTTAATTGGATATGTATTGGATAATACCTTACCTTTTTTCAGGACGCGGCAAGCACAAGAAGCAAAAGAAGCTCATGAAAATGGTGTATCCCATGCTTGTGGCGGCCGCTCTGGCAAAATTGGTTATCCTTCCCTTGGTTCTCAAATGGCTGACGGCGCTCTCAACCTCATCGTTTATCATGGGCAAAATCGCGTTAGTCACTTCGGGACTACTCGCCCTGAGATATATATTGTCCGGCGGCAATGCCCGCGACCGGCTGGAGATTATCCACTCCTCTGTGCCGGCGGTTAAGGGTTACCATGCCGCCACGGATCTCTCCGGCAGCGCTAGCACCTGGATGCCTATTCGACAGCCTTACATCCCTTTGGGATTATCCAAGGATCATAATTATGAGAATGTGTATAAGCCATTTTTATAGTTTAATCGGTGGCAAGAGTGAGATTTGTTATTAGTTTTATGGTGAAGAGTTTTTAATTTAAGCAAGAAAGTAAGCTAACTTCTTGTAGTTTGTTATTTATCAAAGTTAAGACTCCTTCACGTGCAATTACAATACCTAGCAAGGATATAAAAAAATTACGTATACGTAATATACATTTTTTGGACAAAAATATATTTGTACTTTTAAGTTTCAATTTAATAATTTATTTTGTAATTTGGTTACTCTCCTTTAATATTATGTTGACTTTAGCATTTATATCAATAAGATTCTAAAGAGTTAACTAATACTGGATTCGTTTTATGCACTTGATCTGGTTATTAATTCAAGTCGGTTTAAACGTAATTTCAAATCACTTTTCCGTTGTAGTATTAGCCAATAGACAAATACGTAACTCCCAGCTTCATCAACGATTAATTAGCACATGACTCGCCCGACTTTGACGAAGTTACGTCGCCGACCCGTTGACGACTCTGGCTGCGTGCACGGAGCGCAAAAATTAACAGCACTGCGGTTCCGTTATGCATAAAACTGTTTATTGCGCATGCGCACCATCGGCCAGCCCTCGGACCCGAACCCGAGCCCAAGACCCAGCCGATCGACGACCAGCGCATAGTGGCCAGCGGCCAAGCCATCAATGTCGACGCACTGGAAGCGGCACTTCCGCATGTGCCTGGCCGCAATAAAGGCCGACAAACGACAAACGACGACCCGGCTTATGTAAAACGTACAAATGAAAGCCAAAGTCAACAAGCAGGTCGTCACAAATCAATCAGCATGCAGCAGCCGATGCAGTGTCGCCAATCGATCAGCCTCCTGGGTGGTCCCGGTGTCAAAGAGAAAATAAAAAGGTATTGAGTTGTAGAAAATGAAGTGGTTAATTCCCATTCTTCCAAGCCAAGGGAGATAGTTTAGTTAATATTATTAGCCTAGTAAAATCTATTTAATGTAGTATGCACAATATATTAACTAATTAATAAATAGTTGTTTCAACTTAAATTATATCTGAATAATTTGTAAGCTAAATGCAAAGAAAAAGTTAAATATATAATAACAAGCAACACAAGGTATCCCCATTTATTTATTACCTCAAATTGCACTATATATTTTCTCCTTTAATTAGGCAAGTACATTACTCTGAAAGGTTATTTAAATCTTGAAATTATTATAAAACTGAAAATAACCATACAAGTAAGTATGTATATAGTGTGGTTAATTTGTGTGAACTCCTTTTTATCATTATACCAAAATATAATTTGTATTTCATTTTAACATTTTTTTGGTATCACATACATTTTCTTTGGCATAGAACACCTTCTTAAATACATAAAGTTCACTGTTCTCTACAAATTTCTATGACGGACTAATGCCAATTTTATGAGCTAGTGACTCCATGCTTGGCTGAATTTATGTTCGCTGCCTACGCACATCGCGCCTCCATTTCAGCGGCGCAAGTGAAAGTTGTAGGGCGCGAACAGCACAGAGACAATTGCAAGTATGGATACAGCCACCGATGTATCTACGGGCCGCAAGATACAAGATACAAACTACACAGGTATGCGCATGCCGGCCGCGTATCTAACAGATCGATCAACAACAGGGCGTATCTCTGTGCCG
>VNJR01010117.1:0-19180 GCA_008042585.1 Drosophila punjabiensis
GCCCTTCTGCCGCTGTTGCTGTTGCTGTTGCTGCGGTTGTTGTTTCGCTCACCCTCGTTGTTGTTGGAGGCCAGTGACGATGAGGAGGAGGAGTTGTTTACAATTACAGTGGCCATCGACTAGAAAGCTCACGGGGACAATAAATTGCGCATATCAAATCGATGCGAGAAGAGTAGCCAAAGTAGGAAACAAGAGAATGGAGAACGGAGAACGTAGAACAGAGAACGTAGAATGGAGAACGGAGAACGGAGAAACGAGAAAATGAAAAGAAGAAAGAAACACGAAACCAGAGAGTAAGATAGACAGAGAGTAGTTCAGTAGTAAGTATAAGTAATTAGGTGAAAAGTTTAAAGTAACACGTGATCAAGAAATAAGGTGGCTCTAAGTCTAGATATAGATATAGACATAGGTCTAGGTCTAGGAAGGATGGGAGGATGATAATGATGAGTTATATAACAATGCATTGGCTAACACACACACATAACATGGACGTAGGGACAACAGACTACAGAAACCAACAGTTAACGAAAACCGAAACTCTACAAAAGCGAAACTTCTCAACGGGAGCGGGAAACTCATTAACTACGAGTCGAGGGGGTGTCAAGTGTTCTGGGAGAGATCTGGCGGGAAATTCGACGTTGGCTCTAGCTATGTAGCTCTATCCAGTTTCGTCCTGCGAAGGCGGACTGTCCTGCGGAGTAAGAATTGCTGCACCGCAGCGACGCCTCACCTGCGAGTCCTCAGAGTCCTGGCGCGTGTCCAGGAGCGTGTTCAGCGAACTATTCACATCCTCATCGATGTCTATGGGTATCACGGCTGCGATGCCTTCTCGTTGGATCTGCTGGAGATGGTCCTCGGACTTGCTGGTGCGGAAACCGGCGGCATCACACTTCCGCACCACATGTCCGTTATGCCGGCGCACTACTACAGCTCCGGCACCGGCACCGGCGCCACTGCCCGACTCTTGCCCTGCCAGGGAACTGGGCTCCGGACTCGTGGGCACCGAGTTGGCCGTCTCCTTGTCGATCAGTGGCGTTGACAACGAGATGGGGGAGGTTGGCACTGAGAAGGAGGTCTCGTCCAGGCCCAGGCCACCCGCCTCGCTCTTGACCGTGGTCGACGATGATCCCGATCCGGAGCGCCCGGCACAGTCGACGGCATCCCGATTCCGCTGTTGCTGGCGAGTGGCCGTTCGCTGCTTGAGGGCTCGTAATCTCTGCTTGGCTGAACCGGAGCCCAGCGAGTTGGTCGAGTAGTCCTCGTCGCCGGCATCGTTCTCCTCATCGTCATAGGCGTCATCGTCGTCGTCGTCGTCCACCAGACACTGGCGATCACTGTCGTCCTCGTCACCGCGCCCCAGTCCGCTCTGATAGGTCTCGATGTTGGTGATGTCGTAGTGCGTCTGGTCCTCCTCGCGCTCCTCCACCTCCTCCTGTTCCTCCAGCTCGTCCTCGTTTTGGTAGTACTCGTAGCGTTGCTGGTTCTGTTGCTGGCGATATCGCTGCTGCTGCTGCTGGCGCTGACCGTACTCCGCCTCCTCGTCCCGCTCCAGCTCCTCGCACATCAGCAGCGTATCGTTAGTCAGCGAGTCCTTGCGGTTGTAGCTGTTGTTGATGCTATCCCGCTGCTGTTGCTGCTGGTGCGGCTCTGGCTCTTGCTGCTGCAGCTGCTGCTTCCGCAACAACTTCGCCTCGCGCTTCACCGAATCCGAGCTGGTGTTCGTGGGCGAGTCCACTGACGACGAGGACGTGGGCGATGATTCACCGGATGCACGCGGCGCAAGAGCGCCGTTTATCCGCGGGTTAACTAGACGACTGGGCGAGTCCCGGAGACTGTCCACCTGCAATTAATGTGTTAAAGTAAAGGCATAAAAAATGTGTCAATCTCGCTCACCTTCTTGGCCTGGGCGGGCAGGAGATTGCTGGTCTGCGGTGTCCGGGACAGGTTTAGGATCAGGTCACCGGTCATCATGTAAGCCTCAAAGCGTGGCGCCTTCGCCGGCTGTGGTGGCGCCGAATTCGGCTCCGGTTCCCGTTCCTGCTCCCTTTCCGTGGAGAACCGCTGCCGGGTAACCGGACTGCCGCTGTAGCTATTCGAATGCTGCAGCGACTGCGGTGGCAGCTGAGAGGAATGCCCGATCCCGTTGCCGTTACCGTTCCCGTTCGCTGCCTTCGTCGGTATCTGCGAGGGACGGGGCCGCTTATTCTGGGGCGAATGGAGCAAGGGCACGGGCTTGGGAGCGGGGCACTTGAGCGCCTGTGGAATGCGTGAGGGGCGGAAGGTGGGCGAGGTGGCCTCCCCTCCGGTGGGCGATGTCGGTCCGACTATACCCGTGTTGCTGCTGGTCGTCGAGGTGGTGATGCTTGTCTCCACTACCTTGATCTTGGTGGAGCTGGCCGAGGAGTTGCGGCTGTGGGTGAGCGTGTGCGAGGCGGTGGTCGTGGTGGTGGTGGATCCACTCGCTAGCAAAGGCGACGAGGTCTGGCGCAGCGAGGGCAAGTGCGTGGGCGACTTGTAGCGCAGCCCGCTCTGCGTGGACGTGGGCGTGGTTGCTGCCGTTCCCTTAACGCCGGCGGCGGGACGATGGTTAGGCGAGGAGTGGGGGCTGCTGCTGTGGTAGTCGTAGATGTTGGGCGACTCAATGTCCACATAGTGCGGACTCTGGGTGTTGGCCAACTGTTCTTTGATCCGGGCCTTGAGCTTGGGATCTGCGGGAGAATCGTTGTTAGGTATTAGTCGGGTTTGTTGGTAAGTAGGGAAGCTTATTTTAAGTGGCAACTGTGCTGGGTATTTAAGGGTGCCAAAGGATTACGATCTATTGATATTAATTATAAATATTATCCTTATGCAATTATTTAAATAAAAGTTACTTTTTGAGTTGAATAATTTCTAAGCTGGTTGATTAATAATATGAAAATCCATTACTTGGATTAACTTTAAAGTGATTAAAAACTTTGAAGAAGGTGAACTTTGGTACTTTAAAAACTCCTCGAAAGCTTATATATCGACATTCAGTCGCTGAATTCATTAGAGATTGGGTTTTTTTCAGTTCGGTTTGGTTTGAGTCAGTTTGGTTGGGTTTGCTGCAAAACAGGTTTGCATCCTTGAGTTGGCAGACGCATTTCCACCTACCTCGCTTCAGCTCCAAGGTCACCAGCTGTTCCGACAGGCGCAGGCATTTGAGAACTGTTGAAAAAAAGTGTGCGTTTAGGTTGAGTATTCACAGCTTTCTCCGCAGACACACTTCCACACTCACCTTCCTTCGTTGTGTAGCGATGGACATCCGTGCCGTTGACTTTGAGGATGACATCCCCGGCCTCAACCTGCAAAAAGATCCAAGAGATTGAGTAAGCTAATCACTGACGAAGGCAAAGCGTACGGAATGGAATGGGAGGGATGGATCGGAGGGTATGGTTATATTGACGAGAAAAGCCTATTGATTTTCCTTCGACTCGCGCCGTCTTTTGTTATTATTATTCGCATGTTAGGCGAAACCCCGGCTGTCGGCACTTGTAAACTATTTTTAATTTTCCTCTCGATGGGCCTTCGCAACGCGTGGAAAAGCGGCAACACGGCAACGCGGCAACGACGCGGCTACGGCGTCGAGGAGCATGAAATCACGACGTGGGACGACATTGGCGCCTTATTTACTTGCTGACGTACAACGGACGAGCTGGTTGAGAGGAGCACTCGGTGTCCGGGGCTGGTACGAGAGTGGTACGTGGAGCCTTCACCTCCGGCCAGCGACAGCGGAGGCGCTCATAGATTATTCAATAAATATGCTAGGCATTATTAGTGCCGGGGAATCATCCGTCCAAAAGCGCGACACGCGCCAGGCTTTCACTGTTTCGGGGCTCATGCAAAATGCACAAGGAACAGAGCAAATTACTTCTATATACTTTTATTGCATAATTAGTTTGACAGGCCTCCCGACTCGGCTTTTATTATTTATGTTATGGCCTGCTGGCGGAGGCGGCACTGCCTCTGCTGTGAATGCGTTGCAGGAAGTTGTGTGCGCCTCCTTGCGAGACACTTGACGCGGCCTGTGGCTGGCAATTAAAACTAAAAGTCGCACTAATTCATGCTCTCACAAATGCGAGGCTCGTGGGGCACGATTATACCCTGCTGCACGAGAGAAGTCTGCACGAAGAGAGCCAGAAATGGGTCTGGGAGAGAGTCATGCACCCGTCCAGAGAACTTTGCAGCCGAGAAGTGAGAGCTGAGCCCGCTCCCTTCCCAAGTGCAATATATGTTGCTGCTCCGCCTGCTGCTGCTGCTGCTACTGCTGCTGATGGTGTTGCTGGTGCGGGCGGCGATGCAATTCAATTAAAAACTGCGCTTAAATTAATTGTGCCACCAAAAATGGTTGCCTGAATGTAATACGTAACCTCCCAAGGGACTGTGGGCGGGTTGTGGGAACTGCAATTTCTAGGCAAAAAGAAAGTTCGTAATGCAAATTTGATGTTTTCCCCTGTGGCAGGCAGCATCTGCATAAGCCAACACGACAAAGGTGCTGGTGCCTCCCCTCTCCTTCTGCCCGGCCACGGTGGAAACATGTTCGCCGCCTTTGATAACAAGCCGCGATTAATGGCTTACGGCGAAGAGGAAGCTCTCTGGGATTCGATTAGGCACTTTGCCCGCACAGCCACACACACACACACAACTAGGAGACACAGCTGGCAACAGCAGGTGTGCGCACAGAGACGCATGCAAAAATTGCTTTTGCATTTCACTTTCACGCTCCGAAGGGGAGCAGCGAACGATAGCAAGAAGATAGGTCTACAGTGGAGCATGCCTCGTGTGGTACTTGTACAAAAAAGTAATACGTTAACCATATATTGAAAGCCTTTCTTTATAATTTCCAAAGGTAGGTTGTTACAAAAGACCGGCTTATGGGGAAGATTTGCCTTCAAGGATCTAACAACTTAAGTACTTGTACTTGAAATTTGAGGAAGAACGTGTTGCGGTCGTTAGGCACGATTGCCTTCCAATTAAGCTCGAGTTGGGGAGAATTCGTCCGAGGGAAGTCCGACTGTATACTGGAATTGAGATACTTGGGACCCCCGGGGGCCAAAGTTGTTTAGCCGGGCAGGCAGTCAAGCTAGTCGAGCAACCAGCAACCAGCAACCAGCAGGCTGCACAGTTAAGAGTTAAATCAATCAGTCACACTCGGCTGCCGCTCGCTGCATGCCCCGCCACCAGACTTGCCTGGTGACCCTCTGCAACTCTTCATCTCTTCGCCGCTGCTCCGGTGCAACAACGTTGGCTGCTCAAATTGAAATTGGTCTGAATTGATTTGTTTTCACATTCAACGACACCAACGACAGTCGGGGAGAGTCTTCCTGCATTCGGCTGGCAGCCACTCTTCTCAGCTATCTGCAATGTCATCGGCATGCCCCTATTCCAGAGAATAACAAAGCCAACTACTGGGGCGTGTTGCAGATACGAGGCACAAGTGGGATAAGCCGCCCTTCAACCGGGAATAAAAACCTTAAAATCTATTCTGAGGGCTGGAAAATGAGATCTCCGGGTTTTAGATTCACCAAAATATAAGGCTTCATGTCTTGTCAAAGTTACTTTGGTTAGGATTTACTATTCAAAAGGGTTTCTCTTGTGATAAATAAAACTAAACCAAGTCTGTCCTTACAAGAATTATTATTGATAGGTGATTCCGTATTTAGAATTATCTCCATAGGGAGTCCTGACCTCAACGTTAATAGTTCTCATGAAAGTCTTATCAGCATTTCCCGATGGCCAATAATACGTGTAATTTAGATTGATAATGAGCTAACTACATTGCCCTGATGTGTCCACTAGATATACTTAACACACTATTTAGCATTCACGTCACATTCGGCTTTCAATTATCGAGTACTTGAAGCCACAATTAATGCCAAGTGAACAATGGTTTTGTTGGCTTTCGATTTGTTTTGTTTTGTTTTGTTTTTTTTTCGGGGGTTTCCTTCGTGCACTTATAATCGAGTTTGTCAGTTTGCTTGTGTATGTTTTGATTTTGGTTCAATGACGCTTTATTGACACGAACTAAACCAATATCAATTAACAATAGCAACAACCGAACCGCACAGCCGAGTGGGCGGTAAACAAGGCGACTGATTGATTGTGTTAGTGGCGACGACGACGATGACGACGACCCAAGTCAAGTACGGTTCCGTTCCGGGCACTACCTTTACCGTTATACGCCGCCCGGTACGGTACGGCGGTTTATTTGGATGTGGATACTCTATTGCCGCAGAGTCGTTGACAGACTGCAGTAATAGGAAAGCCCACTAACCTCCTTTTCGCCGGAGCAGAGGAGGAGCCCCCAGAAAATCAATGTTGAGGCAGGCAGTCAGTCAGTCAGATAGTAAGTAGAAGCCTCCACGTGGGCGTAGCAATTGACGCACACAACGGTGGAAATGTTGAGGGTCGTTGTCGTGGACTGACAAGTGGTTGGAGCGGGGGCTGGCCGTAAGGGTGCGGACTGAGACAGACACCTGGGACTGGGACTGGGACTTGTGGCTCACTCAATCCACTGACTGGCCTGTTATTGGACTAATGGTTTTGCCACTTCTTTGGCTATTTGCATTCTACACGGTTTCGCTTTCGCCTTAGCCAGCTTTGTTTACCAATTCTGTCTTTCCCCTGGCGTGAGGTTTACTTTGGACATCAATCACACCGCCTATTAAATGCACAAATTGAAAGGTTTAAAGTCTTCTGATTACTTTTGACCTTAGGAACTCAATTTCTAACTTCATGTTTAGTTGCAATATAATCAATTTTGGTCTAATCCCTCAACTTTAGTGAGCCAATAATAAGGTTTCCCATCTCGCTCAGTGCAGAGACATCGCTTATCGTGTTTGATTAATAAACAAACATGTACACAGACCCTGGACAACAACAGATCCAATAAAAAAAGGCACACATAAGCAGGCAATACTCAAATGAGGCCCACGCTTTGTCGCTCTGCTTTATTTATTTCAACGACCTTGCAGCCAAAGCCATTCATTGTGGATTTCCTTTCATATTTGCACCAAATAAAAAGGGGGAGCCACGCAAATTAGCATGAATTGGTTTATTTCATTACCACGCTCCGGTGGGTGTTGTGTAATCGCGGGAATCGGAAGTCTCTGAACGGTCTGGATGATGGCGGGCGATGTTATCGCTGCGCCGCTTAGCTAAATAATTCCGGTGATGCGAGGTGTTTCGACGGCCCATTATGTTAATATTGTGTGAACTGGCACGGCACTACGATGCCGCGGGTGATTGAGGAGGATTGAGTGATTCACACCCTGTCACAATGGCACTGGGAGGTGGCAACTCAAGTGGGTTTGGGGTCGAAGAAATACAGAAATCACCTGCTGAACCTTATCTGAAGAGGGTTTTGTATACTGGTGCAGGTTTGCTAGCTCAATTTTTAAACTTGCTTATTAAATTTATTTATTTTTCAAATTGGTGTTAATAAGCTCTTATGAGTTATGACGTCGATTAACTGGTTCACAACGTACTTCATCCGAGTTTAATTAGGTTATATTTTTATATTTAACATGAATTATAAAGATTAAATGTTGAGCTTTTATATTTTGTGACTCAATTATTTCATATCCACCGGGTTTAATAATATTTGTAGCTTTGGTTGAGCAGCTTTTCTTTCTCTCAATTAATATTTGCACTCGTTTCGTCTCAAGTTTCAAGGCTGAGTGTCGATTGCGTCACAGCTTGGTATATTTTATTTAAAGCACCAAATCAATGATTCATCAAGCTACATTACGCTCTACAAATTTATGTTTTCGGCCATTTAAATATCCGAAAAATGTGTGCACTTTCTACGGTTCTCACTCCGCCGGAAAATCGAAATAGCCGGGACGATGGAATTCACAACAAAACTTGGGTGAGTGCGAGTGAGGCGCTTGTGCGGGATTTGCATTTGTTTAAAACGCGTAAAACTGACTCTGCAACAAGAACAAAAAGTAGAGCCCCCAACAACAAATGTTTTTCAAACAAAACTTTTACGTTGTATACGTTGCTGGGTGCTCTGGTGGGCTACACTGAGTAAAAAAATTCGCAGGTTGTTTCTGCAGTACAAATTTCATTTCAGTTGTTACTGAGTGCTAATTCTAAATCTTTAGATTTCTAACTCAACAAAGAACTACTTTTGTAAAGTGTTCACCGATTAATAATTTAATTTATAGGGATTTGTATATTAAACCAAAATGAAGTTAATATTTTTACGATCGTAAAACAAAGTTTTAGTTATTTTCGATTTCTATAAAAGTCTTACTTGTATACTATGTCGTTTTGCCCATGTGTCTATAGAGCTTGTTTGCATTTTTGGACTTTATTTGAAACAGTGATCCTATGGGCAGGGTTTATTTTTGTTATTGATTTGCATTCGCCTTGGCTGCCTCTGCTGCAGTTGCTGCAAAAATGCCAAATGTGGGCCAGCAATAGCCATGGCCAGGGAAGGGGGGAGCACACATTCCTAACACAATGTGCTGCCGAGCAAGGAGGAGAGTGCCAGCAAGCCGGCTAATTGAGCATTCCAAACAAAGCAAGGGAAGGAAACAATGAGGAGAGGTGGGTTCAGATGAGGACGAGGACCAGGATGACGCCGAGGCTGAGAGCGAGAAGTGCTGCCACTCAATTCGCGGGCAGACAGCCGCCAAGTGGCAGCACTGTCGGATGCATTACGCCGGCCTGCAACTGTTGTTGCTGCTGCTGCTGCTGCTGCAGTTGTTGCATCTTTCGCAATGCTTGGACGCACACGCAAGGGAGTGAGTGAGTGAGTGAGCACAAAGCAACGCCAAATATAAATGCTCGAGATTTAGCGCAAAGTTTACTGCCACCGCTCGCCGCTCAGCTTTCTACCAGACTTTTTGCATGTCTGAGTCTGAATCTGAGTCAGTGGCAAAGAGTACCTTCTGTTGGCTATATTTTAGCCAAATCAAGACTATTTTTAGCAGTTTGCTTGATTTTAGATTAACTTTTAAGTAAGCAATTCATTGGGGAAACCCCTACTTCTGTAGCTTGTAAGCTACACCTTATATTTATACCTTTCTTTGACTTTAATCGTTGGGTTTATTTACCTATAGCAAAAAAAAAAAAACAAGCATAATTTATAATTTATAGCTGGCAGCACTGGAGGGTAGGCCAGCTTGAGTGGCTTATGCACTTATTGTTCTTATTATTTCTCTGTTTGTTGTAGTGTGTAGCAGCTACTGCTGCTACTCGTGCGGCTGCTTCTCCTGCTGCTGACGGTGTTGCTGGTGGTGCCACCGCCAGAGCAGTGCTCGCTGTGCCGTGGCGTGCAACGAACCGCAGCGATGGAGCGCTGAGTAGAGTACACCTCGGCCTCCGTCTTCCTCCCCTCCAGCTGGGCAGCCGAGGCAGCTCCACCCCCTAAGGCCCAGCCTCAACCTCAAGAAAACGCCGGGTCGAATGGAACTGGGCTGGGCTGGGCCTGCTGCCATCAAGCAGAAAGCAAAAAGCACCAAGAAAACCAACTTAATAAACGCGTGCGCAATTTTCCTACTTTTGTAATTCAATTAAAGCGAGTTTACTCTACTTTTTCTTGCACTTTTGACTTCAACTGAACTGGGCGATCGTAAAGTTTGAATACTCTGTCAGCAGGGTGTCTTTATTTAAGTTGTAATAATATAAAACGTTCATATCATCTTTAATATTAATGTAAAAAGTCGCTGAAGGAACCTCTTTAATTGTACATATATTATAAATTTAATGATAAGTCAAAATGTTGTTGATATTACTATACCATTAATGTTAGAAATTCAGCTTGAATTTAAGATAAACCGGAACTGATATGAAATGGCTTCGAATAAGTCAAGCCTGGAGTCGAAATTAACTTTTTATATAGTGTTATCTAAACATTTCCTAGTTATCATGTTAAGTATTATATTTCCGCAATTTTACTTTAAGAAGGCCTGTAGGTTGGATGAGATTAAAGCATATTTTGTAAGTCACTGCTAGTAAAACTCAAATATTATAAAATCTACGAGCAACAAAGTAATACTTTTACACTAAGGTATCTTTAGCTTAAAAGATTGATATCTTTCAGATACTAGTTTACACAAGTTCTGGTGTAATTTTTGAAATACAGATTGCAGAGACCCTTGGTAAGGGCATGAAATGGCAGAAGCTAAAGCGGATTCCCATCTCTTGACATTTACTTCTATCGCGATTGTAATCGAGTGAATGTGAATGTGATTGTTGTTGCTTGGCCGTGCTTTTCAGAGCTTGAAGTTGTGTGTGGCCGAGCCTTCCATGTACTTATATATCTCTATATACTCCCCATTGGTCTTGTTGTGAACTTCTTAAACGTGTCAATTGTCATTACCGATAATTTGCCAGCGGAAACGAGAGCGTTGGTCGGGATCGCATGTGGCCAAGTGTAACCACTTCTCCAAAAGGGGTAGAAATCAATAAATAGCTCAAAGCTTCTTCTATTTTTTCAGCGCTCTATCTTTCGTTTTTTTGTAGTCTGCGCGACTCGTCGGTGGCAATTAATTTGTTACTACCAGCGGGCGGAGCAGCGCAGCTGGGCAACAACAAAAGCCGGCCGGAGCATTAACAACAAAAAAGCGGCAATGGCGAAAAGTCGTTTGTCATTTCCAGTTAACGAGTAATTAAGCATAGCGTTAGAATTTTGCAACAACGCCACGGAGAACAAAAGAGGCTCCAGCTCCAAGCTTTGGTTTCAAAAGGAGGCGGTGAAAATGACAGCGAAAAAGTCTGGCGAGGCATACACACCACACATACATTTATGTACATTTATGTATGTGATGTTTAAAAGGTTTCTGCCCGTTATTCCTTTTGTTTTTATTTCAGTTTTAGTTTGCCCTAAAAAACCGAATATTATGTTTCCTCTCAAGAAGAGATGGGTAAAAAGTAAAGACATTTGTTTGAGAGGAAAGGATGAGAGAAGCAATCTATTACTGGGCAGTGGAAAAGATTAATGACTAAACATATAAAAATATTCTTGATAATTGATCTCTGTTCGTGGTGAAAATTAACCCTATAATGTAGTAGGGATGATTTTCAAAACCATCCATTATCTTTTATTCATTTGTGGTTTTTTGGGGCATCGATTACCAAAGTAAAACAAGAAAGGAAGCTAACTTCGGAAATCCAAAGTTAATATACCCTTGCAGTTTGACTTTGGATCATGAAAATCTATCATAACAAAGCCAAAAATGCTTTGGTTTTAATTCGGAATTCTGCGCTTTGAACTTTAACATGACCAGATTGACTCGGCTGTTAACGCTGATCAAAAATATATATGACTTCAGTACTTTGAAGGCGTGTGACTTATATTATAATACCCTGCAAGGGTATAAAGACAGTCACAGATAATTATGATTTTAAAAAATGCATAAAAGCATTAGAAACCTTCAACCAAGTGCCCTTAAGAATGCTATTTACTTAAATTTCATTTCATATTTTCCACCATCGGAATAGTATAAAGAGTGAGTACATTGTGTTTCTTGTGCAATTAATGCACAATTTGCCACTCAGCCACTCGAGAGTCACGCTCTTTTGTCGTCGGGCGAGTATCATCTCTCATATCAAAGTAATGTAAAGTAAAGTAAAGTGAAGTGAAGGAGAGGTCGGAAAATAAACAAACGCGAAACAAATGCAGGGGGAAGCAACAACAAACAAACAGAAACAGAGTGCAGCAACTGCAGCGATGGGACAGAGATGCCAGCGAAGGAAGGGGCGGAGGCAGAAGCCGAGAAGGAAAAGGAAAAGCGAAGGCGAAGGCGACAACCGATGACAGCGTGGACAAACACATGTACAGGCATACACACAGTTTGTACACACCCAGTCGAGTGTGTGTGTATGCTTGTGCATTCATTGAAAAATAAAAATGTACCGCAACAAGAATGACGGCATATAAAGTGTACAAGTAATTGTCACCGAAGTTCCGACACGTTTAATTCCCATTAGGTTTTGGATTTAAGAACGAGATGTAAGTAAAGCCATTTCGCTTAATATTCAAAGCATTTTGAATTTAATGACTACAATGGTTAATAATGGATATGAAACCACTAGTGCTTTTTTTTAACACAACCCAATAATTGATGCTTAAAAATATTACTTATATTGTTAGATTTACAGTTTTCGAAAAGTATATAAATCCGCAGATAGAGCTTTTCCTTATAATTAAGATAGCTAAAACCAGAAACCTATCCCGAAAATTATGATATTTAGTTCCTACAAATACTGAATAAATTGTTGACTAATTTATAATTAATTACCTTAATTTATAGAGCAAAAACATTCAATTTGGTCGCCGCTTTTAGCCTCTACAACCAAATGAACTTTCCTTATGACTGATCGAATAAAGCTACAATAATTTCTTCAATTAGCATACATGTAGCTTCAACAGAGCTTATTGCGTTGAAAAAATACAACAACTAATCCAGTTTTGATCGTCAAATTGCATTAATCAAGCAGTTTTGACATTTTTTCGGGGAAAATAGTGATTTCCAAAGTGCGAAGCGACACCTCCCTCCCCATACATCCATCCGCCTCGTTCCGAGCGCAATAAAACCAAACAAAACAAAACAAAACAGGCGATAGATAGACAGATAGAAGACAGGCGAGACAAGACGACAGCCGCAAAACAAGCCGGGCAACAACAACGACAACAACAAAAACAAGTTGCAAGCGAAAGCGATAAGAAATTGAAAAAGTGCGTGCCGCTGCGTCTGTGTGCGCAAAGCGAACGCGTGTATTTTATGTATACAGATACACACACACAGGCGAGATGCAGTTCGTTGCCTGAAGACAGCCGCCGAATGCCGCCTTGTACCTGGTTTTTTGTTTTGTTTCTTGTGTTTTGTGTTTTGTTAAGGGGAATTACTTAATAATTTAACCAATTCGATATTCGGAATTCCCAACGCGTTTTTTGCACTCTCCTCGGCTTTGGCTTTTGTTGTGTTTGCCTCAATGTTTCTTTGGTCGTGGGCATAAATTAAAAAGCCAAAACCTGGAGCAGAATTCTGGTGTTGCTCCGTGTAATCGTGTTTATTGTTGCCACGTCCGATAATTATAAAGTGAGTCTGCCTGCCGGTGCTTATATGCGACTGCGACTCTGGCGACTGTGACTGTAACTGTGTACGAGTTAAGTTTATTTATAAATTGTTGTCTTCGCATTGCTTTTTATAGCGCTGCATTTGCATTTTGTCGATTCGTTAAGTTTTCCTCTCTTCTGCACTTTTCTTTTGAGTTTCAAATTAGAGTTGCGCCCATACACTCACACACACACACATACACACCCATTGATCGCAATTGAAATGTGGCCCACGTAGGGCCCATTCTTAGCCAATATCCGCTGTTCGTTGGCTCGAGTTTTCCTGGAAGCCTCCGTTTCGTAATAGTCACCAAAAAGGCAATAACAAAATCCATGGCATTTCCAATTAAATGTTTACTATTTAAACCAGATATAATATCTTTCTACAGATAAGATACAAACACTGCGAGGATGTGGTTGCTACAGTTTAACTTTGCTTTAATTAGAAGCAGACTCATTTACAAGAGATTTATAAACATGACTTTTTATGCAGCAACAAACTAAATATGAAATACTGACAAAACATTATTTATCAGGCTATTGTTCTTTCTTTACTTTTCCATTTAACTGACAATAAATTGATCTTTACATGGACAAAAACAATCGTAAAGCCAATAAATTGTCATTTCATTTACTTTTGCTTTTCAATATTTGCACTCGCCTTGTGTTTTGTTTTTATTTTGCACTCGGCGCTAAATATTTGAGTTGAGTTGAGTTGAGTTCAGTTGAGTGATGATGCGACGACAGCAAATAGTAAATGAAAGCAAAACAAGCCAGAAAATTGATACAGAGTGTCTTTTGTGTGTTCTGTCCACCCACTGTCCCACCTACATCCCCGCCACAGCCACTGCTCCCATCAATTAAAGCGACGATGACATCACGGGCTACGGCAAACAATGATGACACGTCAAAGGAGGACTCTCTCGTTTCATTTCGCATAGCTTTTTCGCCTTTTTTTGTTTTTTGGTTGTGCAAATTGAAATGCTTTCACATACATGAGCTAGACAACGCCAGACAACAGCCATGGTCATCACCATAAAAAGCTGGAAAAGTGGAAAATGTTCTTATCAACGATGAAGGGGCGGGTCGCTTGTAAATGCGCACAGTTCAACTTTTCTAACAATTTCATAGTTTGATCGAAAAATCATTACATTTAATAAAAATTTCGCCCCAGGAAAGGAAAGGAAAGTCACAAACAGATTTATAAATGGACCGAATTCTTTGAATTTTGTAGTTTTTTAATTAAATCCTGATAAGCCTTCGTGCTATTGAATTTATGTTTATATTTTATATTAGAGAAAACCTTTTTCACAGAACAGTACTTTTTGTCTCCATAAGCTAATAATTAATTAGTCATTTTAGGAAAACATGACATATTTGTAGATGTATTTTATTTATATTTATATAGTTTTTAATAGGAATACGATTGCCGGTTTCTCGCAGTTTAAAACGTTTATTTCTGTTTATTTATGAATACTCCTAGAGGCTACCATGTTTCCTTCCAAGAACTCAATTGCTATAAAGATATTCGAGGTATGCAAACAACCTTAGAAGAAATTCCACTGGACTTAGTTCACACAATAAATCGGTTCACATTTTCTGAGATATTTAAACCTTTTCTTTGAACTGCTATATGTTGCCAAGCAAAGTTGCTAAGAAATATATTTCTTTTAATAATTTATTACTAAACATTTTGAGAACATTTTTAATTATATAAAATTTTTAAAATTGTAGTTTAGGGAGATTCAAAGATTTTCTTGTTTTATTTTCTTTAACTTTTCTCAAATTCTCAAAACAAGTAGGGCATTATTTCCAAGGATATCCTTGACAATTTGCTCGGGTTAACTGGAGTTCCTTGGGGAATTGCGACTTCTACAGTTTGGCCTGTAAATGAAAATGTTGCAGTCCCAGAAGCAGGGAGCTGTTGCTGCTTGCTGCCCGGTGGTTGATGAAGTCATGGTTGGGTGGGGGTCAGTGGGCGGGGGACACCACCCGGCCCAGACGGGAATGACACACCGTGACGGAGACGAAGACCGAGACAAAGGCGACAGGAGGGTAGCAGAAGGAGGAGGCTATTGGGCTACTCACCGCTCCGCAATCGGCTGCCGGCGAATTCTCGACAATGTCGTAGATGACATGTGGCGGTCCGGTGGTGCCGAGCAGCGAAAACCCGAAGCCGGAATGCTGCTCGCTGCGGCGCAGCACCACCTTCAGTTCCTCGGTCATGTTGGGGTCCCTTCTTTCTGGCGCTCCTGCGGCTCCTTGTTCCAGGGATCGGCGTCGGTCCGTCCCTATTGCGTGCGGCACTCTTTTCGCAGTTGCGCTTCACTTTTTTAATTAATTCTCGTTTTGGGCTTGGCCAACACTCAGCTCCACTTCATTTACACTTAGACACTCGCTGCCGCACACTCACACTACACACTCACAGCACACGCAGGCACATACGCACACACGCACTCGGGGTTTACAGCCTAAAACTGACGCTCTTTCGAATTTGTTTAAACATTATTGCACTTTTTTTACTTCTTTCTTTTCACGCTTCTTTTCGTCTACGCAAACTTGTTTAATTTTTCGGCCTCTCTCTGTAGCTGCTATTCGGTTGGTTTCGTTTCTGGCACTTTTCGCCGCCGTTCGCGGGTCGCGGGCCGGGGACAAAGGGGCTTAACCGCACATTCTAGGACGCCCGTGGGTGCCAGCTATCGCCGCCGACATTGCCGTCCTGCTATTTTGCCACAAGTCGCTTTTATTAATTTATTTTATTCCGCGACGAAAACGAACAAAACGAATTGAATTAGAGATGCGAATTGAATTAAGCGTTGCCAATTCAGCAATTTGCCCGCTATATCTGGCGGTTTTTGGAACCAAAATGCGGGATAATTTGTAAGCTAGCAGCCAGCGGGAAATATAGTATTTTCCAAGCAAAATTTGCGGTATTTTATTGTAATGAGTTTACGTATTTTTTACTTTACACAATTAAACAATTTGTTGTAGTTTTATGACACCAGGCGACTACCCAACCTGTTGTTAACTTATTTAACATCTCGCATGACCAAGTTTATTTAGAACGTGAAAAGAATATGAAATTTGCAACTATCTTATAGCCTTAATAATGCCTTATTCTAATATTCATCTAACATATTCTAGCAATAATTGCATTTGTGACACCAACAATTTGTTTTATAAGAAGAAATGCTTATAGTTTTTTCCGATGGCTATTGGTATTCCATATAGCATGGTATGGAGACAGTAAAATAGTTTCGCGGCAGAAAAAAATTGTATTCTTTTGAAGTGTGATCATTTAGCAGGTATTTATGGAAGGCAAATGATGCGGTCTTACTTTGTTGACACGGAAGAATTTGAAACTAAAGGCACATTGATATTTTATGGTTTGGTTTGGAAGAATATTTGTCTCTAAACCATTGGCATGCATTGTAGCTGCGGCGCCTCCCATACACAGCTCCCACACGTTTTAATATGACAGAAATATGGAAAACAATTTCAGGGAATTAAAATGATTGCATATGCCCATACCAATGTACTAATTCGGCGAACCCATCGGTCAAGCTGGTTACCACAATCCAATGAAATCCAACTTGGTCCTCTAAAGCGACCTGGAAAATGCCGCCAAAATGAAAGAGCAGCTGAATAACCGGTGGCAGGTGCATGACAAGATCTGTGAGATTCGCAAGACTATGAGCCTACGACCTATCAATTTTATGTTTATTATTTTCTTTCTGGTCCTTTTAATGCGTAATTTTGTTGTTGGCGGGATCTAAAATATAAAATATATTAAGGAACTGAAGGGCAGAGCGAGAGGCCAATATTCTTTCTCGCATCCCGCCTTGGAAATACTGCATCACAAAGTCTCCTAACGCCATGCCACTTTCTAGTATTTCCTTTCTCGTCTCATTACCGGCCTTTAAAGCGGCGCCCACGAACAGCCGTTCTAAACTGTTTGCCTCTCTCTCTCTCTCTCACTGTTTAGAAACGCTTTTTTGCTGTCTCCATACCGTAATTTACACCTAAGCAGTATATATATTTCCCGAGAGATTTTCGAATTATTGCCTTCAGTAGTTGGTCACACTTTAATGAACAACGTAGCGTATGGGTTCAAAACTTATATAACCGACACCAAGTTTAAAACGTAGGTTCGCGTCTGTGCTTTCTTATTGGCACGCAAAATTTAAAGATTAAAGGAGAAGCTCGAAAATCATAAACCTCTTCTATGTAGAACATAAGGATAGAGATTTTAATTTAAGTAGTTGACACATCACGCTCTTCATGGCCCTTTTTCCCTGAGCAACTAGTTCGTAGACGCTTCGCTGACCACTAGGCCCAGATGAAATGAATTTGATTAGACCGGACTACTCGCATAACCGTTTTTAGAAACCTTATAAATTATAATTATTATAAATTTTATTTCACTTAAGCCCAGTTCTTTGAAAGAATAAAAAACCGTAAAGGTATTGGCATTCAAGCAGCTGCAACATTGATTCCAAGCATCGATTTGATGCTAGGTTTTTCCTATCTCTCAAGAGCTACATAGATTTGTATATGCCCTTCTATGTTCATATGTACATACAAATATACATCTTTATCGTATAACAAATAAATGACTAGTAAATTATTTATTTTAAATTTTTTTAATTTTTATTTTTCAAATACTTTGAATACATTAGATCTTATCTAGGTCAGGAGTCGCCAATTCCAGGCCACATTGGTATACTCTTTTATTCAACTAAATTAAAATTAATTTAATATTGTTTATTAATTTTTAGAAAAACTGGTCCATTTAAGTTCAGTTTAAGAGCTTTGTAAATGATTCTTTCATTCGTCCTCGAAAATATTAGCAAACTGATTAATCATGAATTCATGTTTCTGTAAAAGAAATCGTAAGAACTAGTATGTTTGAGCGATGTTTAATTGCATAAAAATATAAGTTATCTTGCCGATTATAAATAAAACAAATTACAGCTTGACACAAAATTAGGAAAATTATGGAAGTTAGCTTTCGTTTTTGTTAAAAATGAATATTCCATTTATTTCTCATTACTTGAAACCATTTGTATAGAATTTAATAATTGTCGAGCCCCTTTTTTTTTATTTATTTATTTATAAAGAGCTAACAATTAATTTAAATTAAGAGCTAGCGATGGAGTTTGGGCGTTGGCAGCCAGGGCCTTCAGCTCAGTTTTACATTATATTTTTGTCTACTTAAGCTATTAAAGTTAGTGTTAAATTATATTTGATGGAATAGATTAGTGATTTTAAGAAATTGTATGATATTTAATGTGTTTGATGGGTTTGGGCTTGATAGGAACTCTATTGGGTTAGTATTTTTAAATATTTTGGATCTTTGGTTCTTAAGAGAGTTGCAGGTGGCCAGCAGGTGTTCCAGGGAGATGTCGTCGTTGCAGAAAGGGCAGGTTGTTGGAGCGGTTTGGTCGAGGTAGTGTTTGTGTGTGATTTGTGTGTGTCCAAGTCTGAGCCGTGTGATTTTTATTTGGTCTCTTCGGGAGATCGAACATTTTTGTAGCTTGAAGAAATGGTAGCAGTTAAGTTGTGTTTGGTTAATTGTTTGATACCAAGTTGATGTTTTGGTAATGTTGGAAAGGTATTTTTTGTAGTGTGTGTTTTTTATATATTTAAGGATGTCCTGTGTGTTAAGATTTTCAATAGTTATAAGAGGCCGGTTTGTTGCGGATTTTGCTTGGCTGTCTGCTAGTTCGTTCCCTGGTATACCAACGTGTCCTGGTATCCAGAGAATTTTAAATTTGGTGCTGAATTTTTGTAGGAGGTTGCGGGCGTGTGATGTGTAGTAATCGCTGTTATTTGGGTTTTTTATGGCTTCAATAGCGGAGAGTGAGTCTGAGCAGATGCAAAATTTACCTCTTTTAGTTTTTAAAGTCTCTAGGGCCTCTATGATAGCTAGAAGCTCTGCCGTGAAGACTGTTGAGAAGTGTGGTAGGATCTGTATTTTTATATTTTTAGTTTCATTTGTGACAGCAAGGCTGGTTATGTCGTTTGTCTGAGATCCGTCTGTGTAAATGTAGGTATATGAGAGATCGTTTGTTTGTTTTTCTGCGAATA
>VNJR01010119.1:0-12085 GCA_008042585.1 Drosophila punjabiensis
GCAGACCCGACGCACTGATGGTCCCAGATGAGCGGCATCCTGACCGCCAGCCACCCCCGTGAAGTATAGCTTCGCGGCAGTCCCGCGGGAGTGGACTCTTCTTCTCAAACTTCCATTCTAATTTGTACATTACTTTCTTTATCTTTAAATAAAAAAAAAAAAAAAAACACCCACACGGCAAGAAGCCAATACTTTCAAGAGATTCGCAAAGCAGCTGGCCCGGCAGAAGTCAAGCACAGCAAAGCTCGAGCAGCGGCCGGCCACCTGCAGCGAAAAGGAGAGGGAAAGAAGGAAAAAATAGAGAAATGGAACGTAGGCGGCTGCGATCAAGGCAGCGCTGCCGCGATCCGATCGGCAAAATTAGGCCAAGGCGAAGCCACGAAATAATGATTGAGTCACTACGTCGGAAGCCACACTTAGCAGCAGTTGACCTGCTCCGAAAATACAACTCCGAGAACCCGCCGCGAGTGCAAGACCAAGAGGACACGTGTCCTTAACAAAGAGCCTAGAGGACTCCCGTTTGGACATCTTTCCTGTTCGCCAAGCGGGACAGCAGCGGCAGGAGCACCAACATAAGCAAGAGCTGCGGGTGAGCTGACCACGGGCCATAATATGTGTTTAAAGAAAACCCTAAGTAAATAAAATCAAAACCTAAAACTAGAACTATGTGCCTTCGACTCTTTTCGGTCCCTTTGCCGGCGGAACGGGGAATCTGGCGGCTGGTCTGCCCGAGCCAGTTTCCCGGCTGTTGGGAAAGCCAAGCAAGAGTTGGGGCGAGACGGGAAACGGGGATCCGTGGTGCCTGGGTAACACCGACCCGGACTCCGACGAGGTGGCCCCAATTTCGTCCCCCTTGTCGCGGCCTTTATTTTTCCTCTCGCTCGCTCACACAGGGGCCTGGCGGCTGGTCCGCCCGCATCAGTGCTCCTGGCAGATGCATAGTTCCTAACGGGTAGAAAACGTCCCGTAATCGATCCCTCTCGGTCTCCTCGCGGCGAGTACCACGAGCCTAGAGCCAATACGCGCTACCGCGGATTTCCCGTCGCTATTTTGCTAATATCAAAAATAAAGTTTTCCTGCTGGGCAACCCGGTAGCTGACAACCTCCATCTCACGTCAGCCCACCGTTCATCGAAGACCCATTGTCCTATCTTTATAAATTTTCTGTAAAGAGATCCTGGTGTGACTGAGCTTCACCCTAGCCCAAGAACTACTTCACATCGTTATCGTAAACCTTTTTTGAGATGGTCATTGCATTTTGCTCTCGGTGACTTGGTAAGCTTTCATTGTTCCTAAAGCTTCACCAGAGAGACAGTATATTAAATAGTAAAATTTTTTGATAACTGGAATGCTGGCGTCTTTATGAACCAAAGTTTCGAAAAGACTGATGATATTTTTAAGCTCCGAATAATTTCCGCTAAATTATGGCAATGCCAAATTCGGAAGTCGCGCACGAGTTGGCGCCACAGCAGCTTACCCAGTAGTATCGCTATCGCTGTCTGTTTTCAAGGCAGATAACAGCGACATTATTTTAGCCTTGGTAACTATACATAGTTCTTTCAACTCGTCGCCAAATTCGTCGTCACTATCGATGTATTCTATATGTTCTTGTAACTGATTTGCCTTATTAATTGAAGCATTTATGCTTTCGAAACTCTGTTGGATGGGCCTTGTTGAAATGCACCTTGACTGCACGCTGTTCAAGTTCGGTCATAGGGTGGTAGGCCATAGTTCGTGTGGCCTTCTGAGACGCGTCACAAAAGTCGTGATGCTCTATAGATACCCCTGGTTGATACCCAACCCATCTCGGAACGAACCCGACATTTGTGAGAGGCGATTTGGAAACGATGGCTTTTGCTTCACCGCTCGTTTTCGTGAGGGGATGAAACAGCCTCTCGACCGGTGACAGCCTTGGTTGGTTTACATACACTGCCGGCAACAGGTCCCGAAAAGTAGTCCCCGTCGAACACTTCCGTATCGCAATGAGGTAACCGGCAACCGGACGAAATTAGCGGCTGGGACGGCGCTTGCACGGTTTGAGGCGTCGCTTTGTCGATATTTTCGCCAATAAGTGCTGCACATGACTCGTATACGGAGTAGCAGTAGTCATATTTTGACTACAGCAGCAGCAATATGCTGAGGGATCCTTCTTGGGCAATTAGATCAGAGTATGTTTCATACTCCTTTTCTACTTTGTACCATAAGGCTCGAACTTGTTGAAGACGGAGCTTGACCAGGAGTATTGATCTTGGCTTAAAAGAGGCTTACGCGGTCGCTGACAGCAATAAATTTGTGAAACGCCACGGTTGCAGTGTTTGGCTGTTCTGGGGATGCCATTTTTTTGCTGATAGTGCCGGTTACCCTTAGGAATTCGGTTCCGGAAGCAGAGGGATTTTCTGGCTTGAACGCAAGTGAAGACTCGCAAGAAGCTTTTGCCAACGATTTGAAAATTACAATTTTAGGAGTTGCCTGCGAACTTGTCGATGGAAGATTCTTCCCTTTAGGAGTGGATCACTAAGGGTTTGGCGAAATTAGCTGACTCTTCTCAAAAATTCGTTGGCTTATTTTTTTTTTTATTTAGGAACACCATGAAAATAGAAAAAACTTGAGTGAAACAGAGACACAAACCCACACCAAAAAAGCTGAAAAAACACAAAAATAGCTAAGCCAAAGGCGATAATTGATGCACTACGGTCAATACACCCAAGTGGCCCATCGACACCAAACACGTGCCTGTTTGGGTTAGATGTTAGTAGACGCGATGGAAAAAATAGAAAAGAATACGAGGAAAATAACTACTGGCGTGCTGCCTGGTTATTTGTTTGCATACGTACTAAGTGGGTTAGGATTAAGGTTTTTAGTCTAGGAAGGCTATCTACGTTAGATGTTATAGTGTACAAATCGTTATAATTTGCACATAAGACTGTAAAGGGTTCATGCAATTTAAACGAAGTTCTTCATTGGCGCAAGACTAAAGGCAAATAGGATCTAGTGTTTCTACTCGGAACATAAAAATTCAGCTGACCTAACAAGTCAGCACTTTCCACGTCACCGCGAATAAGATTGAAAATAGAGGTAATGCCTAATATAGTTCTAGGATTGGCTAAGGAAGGTAAGTTTATTAGAAGGAGTCTACTAGAATATGACGGTATTCTACGGTCAGCATCATATAAAATCGCATAGGGTCCTGTGAGAACTGAGCCCTGCAGTGAGTCAAATAGTTTTTATAACACTGCGCGTTCAGAACGGTGAAGTCTGTCCGAGCTGTTAAATAGGCAGAGAGTGCAGTAGAGCAGGTGCGTCTAAATTTAGCGTACAGCCTAGATTTTATATTCTTAAGGCGACTCAACTCTTTAGTAAACCAAGGAGGCTTATTCGAGATTGATGGATAGTGTAACGGAACATGGCATCCGCCATGTCAGTGCACATGTATAGATCGGACCAATTAAATTCAGAAATTAAATTATTCAGCCTTTCAAAGTCTGCCTTGCGAAAGGAGAGAACTTTTATGACTGGTCGGTCAGAAATACTCTGTACATCACTCCCAATATCGAGAGTCACATCGAAAGTAGGATGATAAGGATCTTCGGGTTGCGTGAGGGGTGCCACCCTAGCCAAACTAACTGTCGCCGGATCAGAGACAAAACAAAGATAAAAAAAGCGCTCAAAAGAATTTCGAGCATGGTTGACTTGGGACAGCGAAATGTCAAAAAAGCCAGCAATAAAGTCTTGTTGCGTTGATGTTAAGAGTGTATTTGTGGAATTATTTGAGGACCAAATAGCCCCAGGGATATTAAAATCACCCAGCACTACTAAATGGTCCCTATCCGAAAGTTTATTGCAAACCAACTGGATAGCGGAAAGATGGTTCCAATATATAGGAAGTTCCTACAAGGGAGGAATATAAGAACTTGTAATATAAATAAAACTACCGTTAATGGATAGCTTTACACAGAGGAATTCAATATCGTTGCATTTCTCAAAAGTTATTAATTCTGACGTTAGAATGGAGTCAACCGCTATAAGGACACCACCCGCACGCCTGACAGGCCAATCCAGCCGATGAACCGTGAACACAGCTGGAAAAACTTCGGAGCAAAGTATCTCCGGCTTTAACCAGGTTTCTGTGAGCACGATAACCTGAGACACAAACGAAAAACTATCAGAATACAAGTTTGGAAGCTAACTGCGTAGGCCTTTTGCATTCTGATAGGAAATAGTAAGAGAAAGATTTAGTTTTTAGGGACGGAAGTGTGGGTAGAGGGCGCAGTGGTCTGATCGGGCCTGGGAAGAGTTATTCCCACAGGCCGACGTTTCTTTTTCTTAGCTTCGTACTCTTTGACAACAATATACTCTGGCCAGAAACTGGTAGAGCATATTGTTTCAAAAAGTTCGTTAGGGACATTTATTTTAAAAGATAAAATGTCCCTAGCAGGAAAATTTAAATTTTTCCACCTTAATCTTTATTTTTTCGGCTCCGGTTTTGCCTTGAATAAAGGCAATTACATCATCCGATGTCTGATCAGGGGAGAGCCGCGAAACAAATATCTGTTTCGTGGGTGGAACTACAATAAGGGCATTCGGCAAGGCAGACTGAGCAGCTGCATTGCCGGCATCGGCCGGTAGTCCAGGCCTGATACCCTGGGGGGATATATTAACGGGGATCTGAGGGGACGCTATTTCAGAACCCCCAGAGGACAAATCAGATATAGGCGGCGGAATGGTCACTCCTGCGGCACATTCGGATACCAAATCTTTTTTTGTACTCGATCTCAGGGTTCGTGAAGATGATCCTGAGGTCGAGGGCAGTGCCGGGGAAGGCTGAGGCACCGCGGCGGGTTGCTTGGAACCGCCCGCATGCGGCAACCCAGTTGCAGTTCTTTGGAGATTCATTTAATAGCTTAGGGCTATTAAATTGACTATCCAGCGCTAAAAGCATATCATGAGTTTTACAAAAACTCGATAATAGCTCTTTAAAACTGCCCCTGGTTTGCCGCATAAAGGACTTAATTTCCTTTTCAACTTTGCGGCAGGCCGCACAGCAGTAGCGAAAGCCTTTATCAGCTTTAAGATCATCTAGTGTCCGAGCACTAGCCTCAATGCACTTGGCGTGCACTCTATTTTCGCACAACCAGCAGCCGATGGAGACATCAACTTGAGAAATTACCTTATTGCAGGCTTTAACGAAGCAGACAATTCCAGAAGTCATTATAGGGACTAACCACTGTACCTTTTACGTAAAGAGAGTAAGGGCGAGAAATAAGATAAGAACTGCAAATGCACAGAGAGAGCGGGAGAGCAAGAAAGCGTAGGAGTAAGGAAGCTTAAAATCGTTTAGCTGTCGCTACGGCGCAAACAACGGCTGAACGAAGAAGGCACAAAAGGAAATGCAGAAAAAATGCAAAAACAAACACCAGCAGCACAAACTGAAATGTGAAATTAAAATAGATTAATACACAATATAGAAAAGATGCATGCACACACGAAGTGAACGGGAACTTTATTAAGCACAAGATAGACAATTTAAATAAAACCCCGATGGTTTTTATCACACGGTCACACGACCGTTCACTTTGAAGAGAATAGACGAATTATCTGCCAATGATCTAAATTTATTCGGTAAATTGACCAATTTTGTTCTTTGATTTAAATTTTCGAAGTCGTTAGTGGAGGATTTTTTTTTGTCGGCACTGTGTAGCTGTTCTTTGCCTTTTGGGAACGTTTAGGTGCCGGTGTTTGAGCATATGCAATTGCAATGTAGGTAGGTAGGTATGTAGGTATGAGGGCGCATGAATAATTATGTATGTTGTGGAGTTTATCGTGCATCGTAGAATATACATATATACGTAAATATATATATGTAAATATGTTTATGTATATTTTTCAGATTGGCACCGACTAGCGCGAAGCTTGCCCAAATATATGTATACGTGTATGTGAAAAGGAGTGAAAAAAACCAAATATACATTATTCGGATATTGAGAAAAATGAGAACATTCTCCAGACTCGAGGTCAAGTCGGCTTTGAATTAAAACAAAACAAAGACACGACTTTTGCCAAAAACAACAAAAATAACTTGCAAAATGCAAGCAGCAGCTGTGCTTACGATCGTTTCATTGGCCCTACCCAAATCATCAGACCACTTGCTGACTATCACCAATTTTCTTTGTGCCTTACCCTACATCTCGATTATAGCTCGTTGGGAATTATAAGCGTCGATGCAAGGATAATGGAGACACCGAAAATCGGCAATAGTTATTTTTGTTGTTTTTAAACCACTGGTTATGGCGTACAGCCTGATAAACTGCCAGAGGCCACGGTTAAAGTTTGATACGTATGGTGCCGTACATTTTAGGGATATACTTATGTAGATCAATGTTTATTTGTTTATTAATTTTTCGGTCAAAATGGTTTGGTACAACAACGGCCTTACAGGCTAAGCATAGAGGAAAAGAAAATTTTGAGCAATAAAATTCAAGAATTTTTGTTGTTCAATATAATAAAATATTTGAATGGAAACCCGAACATGAGCAAATTCGCAAGAAAATTGTGAACACATTAACAGATGAGCCCGTTCTTGTTATATTTGATCTTCAGTACAACATCGAACTACATACTGATAGTATGGATGCGTTTGACGTTATTTTAATCCATAAAATAAATAATAAACCTCGCGATATCGAATATTTTAGCAAACAAAAAACTCCTGCAGAGTCGCGTTATCCCCCATATGAGCTTAAACCTTTAGCTGTGCACAATTAAATGAAGCATTTTCGGCACTATTTACATGGCCGACGTTTTGTTGTATTTACTGACTACAACTTGCTAAACCCACACGCAATAAAAACGAACTTGCGCCAAAATTTACCGAAGGGGCGTATATGCAGACTTTTAACTTCGATATCCAATATACTCCAGGAGCTAAAATGGCTCATGCTGATTTTTTCTCGCGTAACCCCACAAATAAATCGGTTAGAACGACATCTTATGTAGGTGTAGAAAAAAAAGAAAGCTGAAATAATTGATACCTGGCTTCTTGCCGAGCAACAAGAAGATCCCGCGATTTAAACTATAGTTGCGAAGATTCTTAATAATGAACTTGGGGAGAATCTGGTAAGAACTTATGAGTTGCACTCAAAGATGCTTTTCCGAAAAATTCAGCGAAATGCCAAAACTCGTTGTCTCCCAGTTGTCCCGAGAGCTTTTAAATAGTCGGTAGCTAATCATATTCATGGAGCAGTTATACACCTTGGCTGGGAAAAGACGTTGGACAATATGTATAAATATTATTGGTTCGAGCATATGACCAAGTACGTCCGTAAATTCGAAGAAAATTGCATCACTTGTAAGTTAACTAAAGTTCACCTCATATTCAAGGTGAAGATTCCATGACATACCATATAAATGCACATCACCCGAAAGTTAAGTGGTAATAAAGATCAAAAGACGCATTCACAAAGTTTGTTTATTTGCACCACACAGTGAATATTAAGAGTGAAAGCTGTATAAACGCTTTGAATTTAGCCATATCGGTATATATGTATTTTGGGTCGATGCCTTAAAGGCGCATTCTTTAGGGAATTCCGTTTAATGTGATAAATTCAATTACATTTAGTTGCGACAGGGTCTAGTCGAGTAAATGGACAGGTAGAACGCATTATGAGTATGGTAATCTTGGCAAGCTACTTTAGGAGACATACAATTATCTATTAACTGTACAACAAATCGTGTAACAAAAGCTAGTCCTCTTGAATTGTTAATTGGAAAAAAGCTAAACCTGTTACCAATATGCGAAAAAAATAATCAAGTTGATCTAAATCTAAATCTAAGAAATATGGCAAAAGAAAATATGAAAAAAAAACGCAATGTATGATAAGGCTAGCTTTGATAGGAACAAGTCCAAAACAAAAATTTCAAAGTTGGCAAATATGTTTTATTCGGAAATGAGGAGAGAAACCAAACAAAATAAGACCAAAAGTTTAAAGGCCCATTCATGGTGACAGAGGTGCTGGAAGGGGATCGCTATACATGTTTGACTAATAAGAGGACATATAAGTATCCGCATGAGGCTTTATGGAGTATGACAGTCTGAAGTCTTTGTATATCCATTGGTGAATTCCAAGGAGAGGAAAAACATTGAAAGAGACTTTCATTTTGCGTTGGTGGATTCCAAAACGACACGAAAGCGTTTGTGGACTCAAGCGAATAAGCTACATTGATGGATTTTGAATTTTCTAAATAGTTTTTTAGAAATAAAACCGAAAACTTTGGTGGCAAGAATTATTTATATTTGGCAAGACGAAAACGAAAAGACGTGCGCTCGATCTGATTTCAAATTTACGACAATTCCTATATTTCTCACCCCCCCCCACCGCCCCCCAACTCGCAATAACGAAAATTTGCACCAAGTGCCGACCTTGGCGGCTTTATGAATTTTTTCAATTTCTATATGATACTCGTATTTGTGTACTATTTCAACGATTTTCTGAAAAGCTTCAATGTATTCAATGGGAGACAGAGATTTTTCGAAAACTATACTCTTGTCTTTGCATTTTTTTATGAAGCTGAACAGATAAGCGAACACCCTAAGCATTTTGAGGTTTGACGAAAATCCCTCGATGACATCCAGCAAACCTGAATTTTGCACAGCAGCGGTCAGTCCGACCGCTGTCTTCCTCGCTTCGTGACGCTAGACTCCTCATCCAGGTCTCAGTACGCATTTTTGGGCCAGTTCTCTTCTTTATCCTTCAGAAACGGTGGTCCTGTGAACCAGATAGACTGCCCAATTTCGTCGACGTCACAACCTCTTCAGACAATATCTGCTGGGTTCTGCTTTGTTGGTACATGCCGCCATGTAGCTTCTCCTGACCATTCTTGAATCTCCGCTACCCTGTTCGCAACGAAAGTCGATAACGAAGATAGATGAGATCGAATCCAATGAAGAGTAACTTTAGAATTCGACTTTTAATAATGGTTTGATTCTATGGCAGAGATCTGAAAGAAGGTGAGCGGCATATAACTCAAGCCTTCGGAGCGTTTTGGTCTTGAGCGGCACTACTTTTGACTTGGAAGTCAACTGTAGTGCATCCACATATGAATTCTTATCACTCAGCATAAACATTGAGCGGCAACACTTGGTTAGCCGAAATCACAACACTTTGTTGTTATGCCAATAATATACATAGGGCATTGCCTTTGTCACTAAGCGACAGCGTGCCAAGTGCCCACACACTTTTCAAGTGCAAACGTAATATGATATGCATTCATTGCATTCATCGTTTAGGGCCGAATCAGCATGGTTCCCACGCTGACCGCTTATATACATATGTGCATGCATAGCTCTGCCTGTCTTACATTTTGTTACTTTAATTATATATAAAAATATATATATCGGTTGCCCTGCCACTGCCCTCGGCAGCGCAGCCTTTGTATGGAAGGTTTAGAATAAGTAAAATTGTAACGAAGAAACACAGAGAAATGAACCAGAGCAGCGACATGTCGTTTCGCACTCTTAATTAACAAATGATCAGATTAATACAATATTATTGTGGTTTTTATTCATTTAATTTACCAAACAAAAAGCGGTTATTACATGGCGACCGTGACTGTGTTCATAAAATATTTAAATACAAAAATATTTAAAACTAAAACAAAACAAAGAAAAAAATATGTGAACAATAAAAAAAAAAAAAAACAACAACAAACAAACACAAAGTTGGATTGGAAGCAAAAGTTAAGCAACATCGAGTGCTGATTTCCAAAAACAATATTATGTGACAACCACTGAGAGAAAACTGATCAAGCAACACCGAGTGATGATTTTCAAAACCAATATTATGTGAAAACCATTGAGAGAAAACTGATCAAGCAACACCGAGTGATGATTTGCAAAAACAATTTTATGTGGAATCAATCGTGAGAAAACTTTGCGTAGAGCAAAGTGTGGAAGGCATGGCAAATCCTTCTACACCATCGAGGGAAACATAAAGTGTGGCAGGCAAACCGCCGGCTACACCAACGCAGGAGGCATGTGAGTGCGGAAGGCAGTCCGCCCTCTGCACCAACGTGGGAAGCACCTGCTCCTGTTGAGCAAAGGGACGTTCCAAGCCTACAAGAGGCCCTAGAGTTGTGTCCCAACGATGGACCTCGCCCCCTCACAATAGCTGAGTAAGGGCACGACAGGAGTCCAGCAAACCCATCCACAAACGGAAAAGAAGTGGAAAAAGGGTAAAACTCCTGCAACAAAGACGGCTCCTAAAGGACTACAGGAACATTGCAACGACCTCGCAGGAGAAGGAAGTCCATGAGCGAAATATTAAAAAATTGGACAAAATACTTTGCCAACGAGCAAAGAAACGCAACAGACCCTTTAAATGAATAAATAACAATAAAATAAAAAAATTCTCTACAGAAAATAATAGTAATTATAACAATACCAATATATTTGGAGTATATTTACAAAAAATGGGAGTTGTTGACGTTAAGTCAGTGGACTCCACTGCTAACGTTATTAACAAAGTAGAATCTATCAATATTGACCTATATTGGGTACATATACTCTTAATAGTAATCGTTGTCATCACGAGTGCAAATTTTTTATAAAAAATATATAAATTGCACAATAAATGTTTAAAAAAGAAGTATTTAAGTAGAGCAAACAATCTAGATAAGATCTAAAAAAAGGCTACAGTGATCAATTTAATACCCATTTATTTGATGATTGTCTATTTTCTAAACATGAATTTTGAATAAAATTATGACATTTAATACTATTGAATTTGATAGCTATCTTGACGAAACAATTTTTAGAGACCCAGAATTTAAAATGCGTGCATTTACTAGATTCTTTGCCATTCGTCTCAGTAAAGGTAAAATTGCATAGGTAATATTACTATGGAATGGAACGATTTGTATGCGAAATTGAATAAAATAAAAACAGAATTCGATAAATCCTACATATCTTTAATCAAAACAGACCAATTCAAGGGAGTACAATTAAGAAACATGCAGAAATATTAGTCAACTGCTTTAACGAGGCGAGAAAAATTAAATGATGATCATTGGTCAAAAGTATAAAAATTCTTGAAGAGGCTCAGAGAAAACCTAATATCGATAAAAGAAAAATTGAATTTAGATATCTCTGTACCTACCACTCTTGATACCGCAATAACAGTTGAAACCGATGTAGAATCAACATCGGAAGAGCCAACTGGAGTCGATCAGACAGAGTCAGAAGAGTTCAACGCGAAAATAAAGGAAGAAAATTTAAATAATCTTACCATCCCAGCCGTTTTATTATCAAACGAAGATAATACAACAGACTCAGACTTAGACTCAAGCGAAAGCATAACTGAAAACAACAACTTCGAAATGGCCCAAACAAATATTGACTTCATTAACACTGCATCAAAGCTTATACCAGTTTTCGATGGTTAAGCAGAAAACTTAACTAGTTTAATTGATGCATTAAATATAATAGACTCAATAAAAGGCGAACACGAAAGCCTGCCTGTCTCGATAATAAAGACAAAGCTAAAGGGTGTAGCCAGAAATCTGATTGGAAATGAAACAACGGTAAAAAAGTAACGTCAAAGGCAAGACTGTAGAGGTATTATCAGCGAAGTTAATGAATCTACAGCAACGAAACAAAACTGCCAATCAATACACATCAGAGATTGAGCAGATGACGAAGGCTTTAGAAAGTGCGTATATAACAGACGGCTTAACACTAGAACTAGCTAGAAGTTATTCCATACAGCACGCAGTAAAAGCAATGACTAAAAATTGCATGATTGATAAGGTAAAACTTATCATGCAAGCCGGCAATTTCAACACAATGAACGAAGCAGTTTCAAAATTCTTAAACAGTTGCACAGTAGCAACTGGACATCCAAACTCGGTCCTTTACTACAACAACTATACACAGCGCGGCGGAAACCGAGGGCGTGGAAGTTATAGAGGTAATTTCCGTGGTCGTAGTAACATCTATAGTTACTACAACAACACCAACCATAACAATGGTCGCAGCAACTACAGAGGAAACTCAAGGAGCCGTGGCAACTCGAGCAGAGGCTACAATAACAACA